>JBCAUI010534527.1:0-11140 GCA_038406195.1 Haplosyllis anthogorgicola | reverse complement strand
CAATAACCCAGCATGAAGTTCAATTGAAATTCAATTGTTGCGGGACCTTAAACTTTTGATAGTTATTTAATGATCTGTATGTCATATCGCTACTATGCAAGTAATAGAAATTCACGCTGAGCTTATGTTAAACGATGTACAACTGCATAAAAAATTTATTGTTCCAAAATTAGAGACTTTTCTTGTTCAGTTCTTATTAATTTTTTGAACAATAGAAATTCACGCAAGAGATGCCATTCATCCAACAAGGAATTAGATCTACATCTCTTGTGTATATTTACTTAGTTAAATGTAGATTGAACGTTAAACGCTAGATGGCATTTGGCCGCTTGTCTACCGAGCAGTGCATGCCTTCAAAAATGCCCATATCATCTTGTTTTTGCAAGAGTTAATAGCACAGTAGAAATATTTCATTCCAAAATGTTTCGAAATTAGTGAAATTTCCTGTAACCGCAGCATTACCAACGTTTTATGTAGATCGACTGTTCTTCTAAATGAGTAAATAAAAATATAGAGATATAATAGAGAATGGATAGGTGGCGCTACCATCGAAGGGCGGATCAGGTCCGAAGTCTGTTCGTGTTTGCGTTCTCACAGAGGGCACCACTAATAGCAGGTAGACCAGGAGATGTCGGTTTGTAGATGTCAGCATCAATACAGAGGTTAAACATCGTATCGTTCCATCCCACCAACTCATCTACAACAGCACACAATAATACCAAATATATTAAAGATAATGATCTAAGTTTAGTCGAAGCTTAAATGTTGCCTTAACCAAACTGTGACACAATTGGGAATTTGGACATGATAAAATACATGTACAAGGATGATAACGTTGGCATCATAAAGATCTGTCCTCAAACAAAAAGGTTAAAAGTTTCGCAAAACAATGATCGATTTTATTCACATAAAAGATTTTATAAAGTTTTTGTTCTCTCCTTTCAGATTCAATAAAAATTCCCCAAAACTAAGAGGTAAAATACAGTTTCCAATTGCTAACGATGAATTGTATATCTAACAGCTGTATTTTGAAACAACGAAGTTAGAGTAGTGGTTACAATTATCAATCAGTACAAGAGGGCAAACCTATCTAAACCCAACATGAGATCAGCTGAGCCAAGAAAATAAGAAAATTAGTTATTCAAATGTAAATAGAACATTGTCAAATGTCTTTGGTCAGATCCCAAAATGTCTGCGTTGCATGATAACCACGATATAAAGGTTGGTTGTCATATAGTACTTAACTCTAGTGGTCGCACGGGGAGATGGGGACGGGGCGGGGCAAGGGATTTGCCTATCCCCGAGGGTAAAAATTTGTCCCCCGTCCCCAACCATCATTTTTCATATTTTATTTATATACAGCTCATGTGCAGCTGCAATTGGTATCCATTCCCTACATCACATCAGTTGACGCAACATGACAGTGAATATCACAGAAATTTAATGAAGAACCACCACCATCTCTTTATTAACTTATTGCTTTATTATTAACTCATTGCTTCATTCTATGTATAAATTTTAATTTATATAAGGTTTCGTAACTGTACCCTATGACATGTACAGCAGGGTCTGTTTTGGGTGAACTACTAAGTGTACAAGGCAATTTGTATGTGGATGACAGTCTGTACACCCAAAGAGAGACCTCAGTCAAATATTTTTGGATGTCACTTTGACAATGTCAGCCTTTTAATTAGAGAAGTCATTCGATAACCAGTATCCATACCAAAATAGGTTTGCTTTTGAGGACCAGTTTTGATCTTCCTAAACCGATTTTGCTATTTTCAATGATAATATAAATGAAAGCCATTAATAAATGCTGCAGAATGACAACATTTCCAAATGTTAAGATAAAATCTATGATGTCACAATGGAATGTCACAATGACACAACTTCTTGGTACTATCTCTTTGCACATAAAAGTGGAATGTTGGATAGAATTAATTTGATAGATATATTTGTATTTGTAATACACTACAATATTTATTGAGTGTAGAAAAAGAGTAAAATTGCAAAAAGATTTTAAAAATCGGATAAAACTGATTACCTATTCGAAAGCAATTACCGATAACTCGTTATAAATTTACTTTTCTGGTGGCACCTCAACTTTTAATTGATCAAACATTTGATAAAAACAATGAAACATTCTAAAATGAACAAAACTTTGAAAACTGAATCGAAACAACATAGAAATGTAAAAATGATAATTAAATATGTAATCATATCTTCAGTTTAAGAGTAAAGTTAACGATAACACATCATGATTTGGAAAATGTCCAAAAATGTTTGCCCAAAACAGACCTTTTTGTCTGTCCTGTGCAAATTTTTTTGTTCACCATTTGGGAATGACAGTCTGTTTGCACAAAAGAGTACCGAATACTAATGAAAAACTTTGGTGTTCCAGAAAAAGTATGGGGATGACAGTGCGTACGCACAAAGGGGTCCACCCAAAACAGACCCTGCTGTATTTGTTGTACTGAAAAGGTGACGGGGAACCGGGGACGGGGCGGGGAATGACTCACGGGGATCGGGAAGCATTTTTTGTCCCCGTGCGACCACTACTTAACTCCCATGTCAGGGGCAATAGAGAGTTTTTGTGCCTCAGGTACTATAAACTGTAACGTGTTTGTGGTCTATTCATAAATTTATATGTTTACACAATATTTGTTTGTATTAGTTGTCTATCATATCAAGAGAGGATATTGTGATGACTGCCTTTTCATTTTGTCATATTATGAAAATAATCGTTATTATTCGGTCAAACACTTAAATTGGCACTACTTTCCCTCTTTTTCGAAATGAAAGAGTAAGTTACTTACAAAAACTTAACGTACAGTTTCTTGCTCTGTTAGAAGAAATCTACAAAGATATTGACAATGAAGTTTCACGCTGTACATTTGTTGTTTAAATAGCACAGCAGCTCAGAATTCCTTTGTTCGCAAATTACTAAAATATTCCCGAACTTATTTTACTACAGAGAAGCGAAAAACTGTTCATTCATATCTTTTTCATAAGGACAGACATCATTTCAAATGTCTGTGAAGAAAATCCGTGAAAGGCGAGTGGTTATTACAGTCAAGATATAAAAACATTTCCATGTGTCACTACCATGTATACAATAAAAGTAAAAAGAAATGTTTTTATGTTAAGTTGCCATGCTCTAAGATCAGGTCATGATAAATGAATTGGTTTGTATTCTAGTGGGCAAAATGTATTTAGCACAGAATTCAGTAGTTTCTCAAGTAAAATCAATACCATAAAGTGTAACCCAAGAATCTATAATTGACATAGCAAATAGAAGGTCGGTCTGGCCCCTTGTACCGAACACAGTGTGCAATGATTGATCTGTTTTATTTACATTCCACAAGAATAAAAATAAACAGATTCAGTCGTAATTTTATGATATCTATTTGATGCTGTTGTATCTAATCAATCTCCAAGAGTCTTAAGGAATTATTACAAGTAGAATGCGACCTATGTGAACCATGATCATTAATCTTTCCACACGTTAAGAGAAGCTATGTTCCGCAACTTTGACTTACAGATATGGTTCAAAATATTGTCAATTGTCAAATGAACATCAAAGGTAAAGTTTGTAACTACAAAATAGTTGTCTAAGAAGAAGTGTCCTTTCAAGCCAATTGTGTGTGACTGTAGATAAATTTAACACCTACTTTAGCATGTGACTTTACTTTCATGGCGTTTTTTCCTAAAACATAGCTTTTTCCTTTGTTATAGATTAATTTATCATTACCATATATAAAAGAAATAATTAGTTCTTGGAAATGTGAGTAAATTGTACTACCAAAACTGCTACATACCTTGAATTCTTAAATAGTTCTTTAATTTATCACCCAAAGTTCTGTACATGAAATCTAATCACTTATATTTTGCCTTTGACAAATGATAATTGTTCTTCATAATGGCCCAATATTTCATAGAAATCTGCATGTGAATATTAATTAATTTCTCCATGTATATTGGAATTACATTTACCAAAACGTGTCACTGGAAAAAAGCAAAAATAACTCCCTTTTTAAGAACATTAAAAAAAGGGGTTTTGATTGTTTTGTATGATATTTTAGTAAAAAGTGTTGATGTCTCCAACATGAATGATTTTAGCACATTATGTTTTATACATATAACCACTGACTTCTCATGTCCTCTTACTGTAACAAATGTTTGAATGTAAATGATTTAAAGAAAGTTTTAAATCTTTGTTTGATAGAAAATATCTACAAGAGCTAAGTGCCTAGGAATTTGTTATTACTTCCATTTCTAATGTTCAATATTTGTTTTGAATTTTCATGCTTTCAACATGACGTTTTCCATGTATGTGACACTTGACCCTGCATGGATACATATATGGAAGTTTTAAATAACAACATAGGGGCAACATGCTAAATGCAAAACAATCCTCCCTCTGTACCAACACTACAGGTAGTGTCAATGGGGGAATTCAGTGGAGTAACAGTTACTTCTGTACTGGTCAGGAAAATTGTACCACTGGAAGAAAATACGATTTATTTTAAAAGAAAAAAATCATACACTGTTATTTTTACACGGTAAATGCACTGCTTGGGATGCTCTCAATTTCATATCATATTTGTGAAATGTAATAACTGAATAGTTTTTTCGCATTTTTATTTCATGACCAGAACCAGGTAGTCTATTTGCCTATTTGCCATTGGAGAGACTTCATGAGAATCCGTTGTGTGGTATTTTTAAGTTCATAACTTTTAGGGAAGATAGTTCTATTAATTTAGGAACAATAGAATTTTAAGCTGTGTTTTTATTCCTGTCAATAGTAGAATGTAAATTTATTTTCATCCCAAGGTAACCAGTAGAAAAGAGGCTTCCGCTCCGGGCAACAAAAAACCAAAAACTGAACATTTCTAAATCAACTGTGACTGTAACTCTGACATTTACCACTTCTCAGAACTTAAACGTTAGATCTCAGACAATTTCCATAATGCCCCCTTGGTTGGCTCTCTGTGACGGCTCCCACTGTTTTAGTGTAAGACAAACAATATTACCATACCTTGTGAAGAGGCCTTTTTATTCACGATTAACATGACAAATATGCATGAAACTGATACACCCAAAGTACATTTTTGATACCCATATGCCTTATGCTTTCTTTTTATGGACATAATGATATTTGAAGAGAAAACACCCCTTTAAAATCACAGTCAAAAGATCTATTGTTTCTACGTAATACTAGGGATGCAACTACCACGTCAATTGTTGTACTTATGAAATTGTCGCTAATAATTACTAGTGGAGCTTTAGTCGAAACCTAAGTGCGGCCTTCATGGTTATCATTTCTGGAAAATCATAAAAATTCAAAACCCCTTCTGAACTAAGGAATTTAGAGATATGCTATTGACGTGAATATAACACAGTTTGAAATTATATTGTTGCAAAATTGATAGACTTTTGGTGTATGGGTATGTATGTTCCACAAGGCTATCTTCTCAGTATGTTTAACTCTGTCTGTGTATCTGCATGTCAATCTGTTAATTAGAGTTTAACGGTCAATCAAATGATTTTTAAGGTAAAATTGTATTGAAATGGATTTGAAGACTAATTTTAGAGTGTATATGTATGCTATGCCAATAGAGAACACTCAGTGTAATTGTTTTTGAAGGAGCGCGGTCCTAATATCTGTGGCAAATCGAGAATCCCCATTGTTGGCCTATGGAGCATGCATAGAGGGCGGCATCTTCTAGTGCGAAATCCCCATAGAGTGACAAATATATTGGGTGTTTTGTAACGAAACGAAACATGAGGATGTGTAACTTTATTTTCAGGATTCGGACATCACCCTTCACACGAACTCTCCCACACTTCCTCGATGTTTCAGAGAGACCGTGCTGGTTTGGGCGCCGTGTGCAGTTTTCTGGATTTGTTTACCGTTTTACGCTCTTTTCCTCAAATCATTGCAGTCGGTTAACAGATGGAGAGATAAAACTGTTCAAAACAAAATAACGTTGGTAATGTTATGCTCAAAGGCCTTCACATACATAAAGTTTTATTCTGTCTGTACATGCGTCAGTACACGGAATTTGTGTCAGTGTGGGAACAATGGCGCATCAAAAGCCCAGTGTGAAATTTCTATGTCCTCTCTTTTGTTCTAGACGTTTCGAAACTAATACAAATTCCGTGTACTGCTGTCTGTCGAAGCTGTAACTTTTGCACTGCTTACCTATGATTTAATTTTAGATACATAGGTACATCTTGATAATATCTGGGTCAGGATTTAGTACTAAGGTCCATTAAGGGTATTATGTGGTAATAATTCTCAAAATAGCAGCCTGAAAATGACTGATTTTAGTAAACTTTCGCTTATTTTTGTAAGTACCATTACAGGTATTACTAATAATAGAATTAAATAAGAACAAAATTCAATCAAAACCGAACCGCCTGCTTCGCAAATAGTCATTAAAACAGCATTAATATCAAAACCAAAAAGAATTCATGAAAAAACAGCACTTTGACTTTTAAATGACCTTGACCTTTAAATTTTCGTGACCTATGTTTTGACTTTGACCTTTTGTATTGCTCCCAAATATTAGAATATATGACTGTGGCACATGACTGTAAAAATTGGACATTTCTTATTGCTGGAAACTTTAATGACCGAATGACCTACCAAATTTGGTAGATTCGGCAGCCAATTTTATCAAGAAAACCTGTTGTGTCTTCTCACTAATACTGTAAAATTATAGGCTATTACAGAAATTAACTGCCAAATAATAGACCAATTTAATTTGATCATTGAGCAGATGGCAGAAAACTTCAGTATTGTTATTGCACTTGCAAGCCATAAAAGCCTTTTGAAGAACACAATTTTATACATGACCTGTCTGGAATACAGGTTTCTCTGAGATGGGATTTAACAATGCGTCATTGAATAATATTTTGATAATATTTAAAACTTCGAATTGTGCACTGCTTGGTTGTACAAAATGAATTCATATTGTTTAAATAATAAAAGATAAATCCTGCACTTATAATTCTGGGTCTAGGAATCAAAGGGATCGACTGTTATTTTGCAACTAAACAACTAGAAATAACAAATTTGTTCTATCTTGCATGTAAATTATATCGAATTATTCTAGTCTACTCAAAACATATTGAAACTGTAAAGGTTAACGTTTTATTGCCGAATCCAGCAGGGAAGGAAGTGTAGTTTGTTGCTGGGAAGGTACTGCCACAATCGTGGGTGACAGAAAATTCCTATGCTTCACCATCGTAATTCACATAATTTTAGCCACAAAATCGTGCTTTGTAAGTTACACTATGTACCCTGCTGTCCCGAATCTTGTTTCGTTTTTTTAAATGACATTATTCTTTTAGGTGTTAGTTGGCGTTCTAGTGATAGTCAGTGTCATAGATCTCCTTAACAATGTTTTGTCGTCGGAAATCGCCCTGTCGTCCAGTGTATCGTCTGTCATATTTATTTTCACCTTCGTAAGCATATTTGTATAATTCTCAGACGGTAAGCTAAGTTTTTGTTTAATTTTTTACATGTAAGAGTAAGTAATGTCATAAAATCCTGAGACTAATATCTCAATAGATAAGGAACCGTTTTCAACTCTACAGACCAGATCGTGAAATTACTATCAAAAGTTAACGTTCGAATTTCAATAACTCAGCATGAAAGTCAATTGAAAATTTTATGCTGAGTTATTGAAATTTGGACGTTAACTTTTGATACTCATTTCACGCTCTGAAAGTGGCACTCACGATTACACGTAAATTACATAGGTTAAAGTCTGTATTTTTTTGCAATGCATCTGTCCACTCTTGAATGCATTTCTTTCCACTTTAACCTTAAATATATCATTTTAGTCATATTAAATATGATATTTTGTTGTTTTAGGTTACCTGTGGCATATTAACACACGTTGAATTTCGTAAGGACATCCACAGTAATGCTGTACAAGTTACGTTTTAGTCTTTGTTGTTCTTATGCGATGCACTGAATATCACATCAGTTATAGTGGACATAACACACTACAGGGTAACTAGTTCCTCATCTTTCCATTCAGATAAATATTGATTATTGAGACACGCTTTAGGGAATGTACTCGGCCACCCTGTGTTAGCAGTACAGCAGCTCTAATCCACACCACCCACATATGGGGCAAACCTAAAAATGTCAACAAAACAGAAACAGGATAGTCAGCTGCGCATCTGGTGGGGATGGCAAAAAGTTAGTAATATTATCATACTTGTCATTGACAAGTAGGTCTTTCGCATGAGTAGTGAACTGTGGGAATGTGATACAATTTTATGCATTGCTACATCGTTATTATTTTATTGTATTTCTCTCTTTTATCATTCAAGTACAGGAGAATAAGATTTACCTCATCACTACATGTGTTCAGTTTGCATTGATAACGTTACGTTTTCTGTTGACGTTTCGTTCCGATTATGTTCGATCTGATAATAAAAACACGAAGACGGAATCAACTGAGCTTCTCTCCAAGGTTCAGGAAACACACAGTAAAGAAAAGGTAAGCGTTCAGTAGAGTATTTCTAATTCCACGGGTTAAACACGGCACTTAATCATGGTTGCCAAAATGATAGCAAAGTTTGAACAAAAACCTTTTATTTCTTAATTTGCATAAGTACAGAAACGCATAGAAATGATATATCTTTAATCTATAATGCCACATTGAAATCGTCTACTGCCGGGCAAAATCTTTTAGTCTCTTATTTTGGTTGACATAAAAACAAAGATCTTTTAAATAGATTAAATGTCTTTACACCATGTTTTTTTCTTCGTAAAGGCTGCATGTCCAGAAGAGAGAGCTTCGGTCTGGTCTGTTGTCATAAACTGGTGGATGAAAGAGTAAGTATCTTGTCCAATCATACTACTAACAAATACAAGACCCAATTCTGTCACAGGATTGATAAAACTGACCTGGTTTCTGGCTTCCGGATTGGCTATAAATACAGTGCCTAATTAACATAATTGATTCTGCCAGTCATTTGAGTTGGGGAATGGGAAATTTATGAGCGGACATTTCTTTTGGGGAATGGGAACATTGCGAGTGGTCATTTGTTTTCGGGGTTATGAACTTTATGGTGGCATATTTTCCTGTGTAAAGCACGGATTGCATCTAGTTAGTGTTAATTCAAGTATTTGATTTATAACTCATCTGGACAGATGTTTTTATATCTACGTACTTTATTTACAAACTTTGCGCTTTGTAGATTGATGTTAAAGGGATATAGGACGCCCCTTCAGTTTGAGGATCTCTACAAACTGCCATCTACTGATAAAACCAAGAAATTGTATCCGCTACTAAAGAACAAGCTTGATCAGAAGCAGGAAAGGTAGGTGTAGCAAGACATTTTTTATTGTTGTGCGATTATCTAAGTTTCTTATTTGTTTTTAAACGTTTAATATAAGATTTTAAGTGATTGTTCAAAGGAAAAGAATCCTTTCTATTTGATTTTCGTGTGTTCAACTTGATATTAATAGAAATTTGCACAGGTGAACAAAATTAAATAGACCAGTCATTTAGAAAATTAAATGCCCATCTGAAAAAAGGACTGGTAAACTACCTTAACACAAGGCGCTTCCGAAGCTAGTAAGGGCCCTTCTTGATGAATGCTTGTACATTTTCGGTTCGACCAGAGGCTGAAATGGTCTTAATTTTCTTTTACCCAAAAAGCTTCATACATGATGTACGTCTATACCATCTGCTTATGTATTTTAACATTAATTAAAGTTCAATGCAATAAATTTACGCACTGTCTCCATCTGCTGGATGCAAATACACACCCTATTTGCTGACATGTACCCTTTCCACGTAAACTGATCGTAACATGAAAATGATCCTAATTTCATTAGATGACATTAAGTTTCTGGAGTCATAGAAATATATATGCACTAACTCGACACTGTCATTTCAGAACTCGACTGACTAAACTAAATCTATCCATCATACTTTTGCGTGTTGTGTGGAAAGATTTACTGAATACCCTCATACACAGGACAATGGCCTCGGTTATGGAATTGGCGAAAGTATTATTACTGGGGTAACAATTGTAATTCCTGAAGAATTCCACATTTGACTTACTTCTCCTTATCATAATTTTCAAAAATTCATATATTTGTTCCAATATTTGTTGTAATCTGTTTCATAATTGTAGTGCATTTTTAAATACAATAAAAGACAATGACGCCTACAAATGGAAGGGATACATCCTGTCAGTTTTACTCTGTTTGTGTCCAGTGATATTTGGTATTGTGTGTCAGTTCTCTGTATTATCCCTCGGTAGGATAGGCATGCGCTTTAGGACAGTTTTTACCGCTGCTATCTACAGAAAGGTAAAGTTTTTAAAACTGGTGATTAATCATTTGTGTTTTTCTGTTGTCACAGCAGTGAAATATAATCACACTCAACAGTAGAGAACGAATAATACAGTTGACCTGTATTGAGGATCCACCTGTACTCATAACGTATATGTATTGGCGTTAAATGGCAGGTGGCCTCACAAGGCAATAATGATTTTAATGTTTTGTCAACAAGCAAACACAAGAAAAAATCCACAAATTGGCCGTAAATGTCAGGTTGCAGGGGTGGGACGGCAATAGCTTGGTGTGCAGTAGTAAAATCAGTATCCTTCAAAATCAATGCTTAAATCAAACCATCCTTTAATGAAATATTCTGTCTACACTTCAGAAAGAGATAGAGATTTAGTAGGTGATAAGGATACACAAAATATTGTGATATTTTCCATTTTGGTAAAGAAAAACTATTTACACAATAGCTCATCATTTTTGGAGACTTTGAAAAGTCAGCTATTGCATTTTTATCTTTCATGGAGTCGTTAAATGCTTTATTCAGAGTGCAAGTAAATGTATGCAGGTTGCACTCAGCTTACAATATGCTACTTTGCAGTTTTTACATGTAAATTCCAATTATAAGTGACACATTCAATTGAAAATTGTTCAGCTTTTGCCATGACATGTTCTGTTATCTGTGCATGCAGTTCATTTTGTCTTGTAGTCACCCATTTGTCGTCCCACCACCTGGGTGGCGGCACAAAGCTTGCCTAGTTGAAGCAGGTTATACTGTACATGTGTTCGGTTCACTGTCCAACCATCATAAGCTGCCAG
>JBCAUI010534516.1:0-11141 GCA_038406195.1 Haplosyllis anthogorgicola | reverse complement strand
GCAAAATATTATTAAATAAATAAATTGATTGACTTAAATTTAATATTTAATAGTTGTAAAATGATGTACAATAAATAGATAAAATAAATAAATAAATAAATTTAAAACATGATTATTTACTACATGACACTTTGACAAATAAATAAATTTTTATTTTTAATTTTTATGTATAATGATCTACAATAATTACAACATGACATTTACAAACCATATTTATCCATTTCTGAGAAATGTAAGGTAATGCCAAAACAAAGTATGTGGAAACTAACTTTTCACAACTGCCCATGCAAATTTCAACTATTTACCCAGATTGTTATCTGAGGAGTGCGATTGTGCCATGGCTCAAATGCGCCCCCTTTAAGTAATTAATGAAAGGTGCGCAGAGGACCTGGCATGCATTCTATCCTAGTACAATGCTTGACTTACAATTTAGAGAGCACTGCAGTACAGATAGTAAAAGGTTTTTCCAAATTAACTTTTGTTTGTCTGATAAGGTGAATTAGCTTAATTCACCTAATTAGGCAAGAAATGTATGTGAAATAGATCAATTAGCCTAATTAGGCAATAATAATTAGGTTAATTGGGTTAATTAGGTAAATTAGCCTAATAGAAAGCAAAAATGAATTTGGAAAGCCTCCAATGCATTGTGAATACAAGGTGATACGAGATGTCAAGGTGTCTTAATTTTGGTCATCCCAGCATTAAGCTAATGGATGTTTCTTTCTGGGGCGTTAGGGTGCAGCACCTCATAGGCCATAAATCCAATGTATATTTTGAATTCTGGAAGAGGAACTGTAAAACAGTATAAATGATACACCAGACAAGAACGTTCACAACAGTTACAATGTGACTTACGTCAAACTTCTCCTTCACAACGTCGGAAAAAGCCTGCAAAGAAACGGACATTGGTCTATTATTCACTGAAACACCATGATTAAATACAGTGGATCTACACCATAAAAGCGCTATATATGACAGAACAAATGCTACTTACGTCAAACTTCTTCTTCACCAGGTCGGAAAAAGCCTGAAAAGAAAGAACATTTGTTGTTAAACACTGCAGCCTGATAAAACTAGCCAGGGTATGGACAGTGAAATTTTTATGGCTCATTTTTTGTAAGACACTTTCAAGGAAAATCATTCAATATCAAGGCTCAACAGTTTCACGGTCGCTTTCTTTTATGAAAACAGAGTGTGACCGTGAAACTTCGTAGCCTTGATATTGAATATTTTCCCTTAAACGTTTTATTTTTCAAATTCCAACTGATGACAACATGGAGTCTGTAGAATATCCGGTTGGTCATTCGAATTTAGGACATTTGTTGTATCATCATTGTATAACACTATCGCTGCCCTCTAGTCTGAACAGTAAGTTATCAATTTTCATGCTGAGTTATTGAAATTCGGACGTTAACTTTTAATAGTAATTTCACGATCTGTGTCAGATCAAGAAATCATCATAGAGGCCTATGAAAAAGTTTCGACGCGAAATTTCGGTGAGTTCAGAGACATCTATTGGCCTGCCTGTACTATGCAATAAACTTAAGGCGACACTTCACACAGGCCAGCATTTCCCGGACCAAAACTTTTTCTTACAATTTCTTGATCGGTATTGTTGACCTCAGTTGAGAGTCTGGTCCAGCTACTGACCTTTACAACTATTAAAATGTGTATAAAAGTGTGGTAAGTTTTTTACTTTTAGGAATGTCTTTTTTGTGTTTTAATGAGTTTACTTTAATGAGTTTAGCATTGTTAGCAGAAAGCTAAAAATCTTCATTGTTTACGCAAAATGTCGGATTTTCTTGTACATTTATGCCATCTCCCTAAATATTTCGGCATGATTAAACGTCAAATAACTGTATGCTTTGTCTCCATCTACCGTAATCGAATGAAATAGGACCCCTTTTTCAGCGTAAACAGAAAATTCTGTCTTCGTGTGTATGTTTAAAAATACCTTAAATTCTTCATCCGTTACCATCTTTCCTACCGCTAGGAGGCACGCCAGCGTCACGCCAAGAAGTGTATAACATACCTGGAACTCCTCATCCGTTACCGCTGTCCCTATCGCCAGGAAACACGCCAGAGTTACGCCAAGAAAAATGAATCGCATCGGAGTCATTGTCGTTGCAATGCTCTACAAGTGTAAAGTGCCACAAAGTTAGTGAAAATACACAGTGAATTCCGCCTTATGGTGAGAAATTATGCATGAGTTTTATCAGTGTGTCATTAATTCAACTTGTACACAGTTTTGTCACCCCTACACCAAGGCCGTGGGGGGTACAATAGGCTGTTTAACACTAGATTTTCGGGCCTCCAAAATAACAAATCTCACGAAACCAATAATAGAAATTACGCTGTGCTAGTATTCAGAATTTCGAGAACAAAGCACCACATGAAGCCCCTTTAGTTCAGTTATTTTACCAAAAAGACCGAATTTGACACATTGCAATTCATATTGTAAGCTAGGAAATTCGTCTGTTTTGCTATTACAAGTGAAGTGTGTGATAATATGTTGGACTTCCCATAGTAAGCTTATGGAGAAAAGTTCATCGGTTAATAAAAATGATGGGGGCAGCACCTGACGGGCCTTAAATCCAATGTATATTTTGTATTCTGACGACTTATTTAGTAAAAGCGATTATAGACGTAATTTCTGTAATGATACACTTAACTGCAATAGTTAAGTATAGGACATTTCTCCAATAAACTGAGAGTTTTATTTATTACCCTGTGTGTGGTATGTTTCATGCATGATGTCCAAGATATTCATTATTCACTGGATTCGGAAAAAAGCGTGGGGTGGTACATTCGTCTGTGTTTCCTTTACCAACACATTATAGTGGAATGAATCCTTCATACTTCATAGCGATAAACAGTCTACATTGACGAAGTTCCAATGGTCGTTTGGAAATTTCCTAGAGCCAATCCGGTTAAATGGAAGTCTCAGGAATAAAACAAACAATCCTTTACACACAACTGCTTTATTAAACTACTGGTTACAAGAGATGTGTACTCTAATGCTGCATCTGGAAGATTGAGATAGAATGGAGCGAGTAGCAGCTAATAAGTATGCAGGTTAATGAGTATGCAGTTTGCATGTTGGCATGAGTTGGCATGTTGCCATTACAGGTATTAAAATATCTCACAACGCTCAACTGTAGTAAGTAGCTAAGCCTAGGTTGCGTGTTACTGGGTGTCTAGCCTGCTACGTACTGCTTAGTAGGTGTTGTCTCTCTGGTACCCTGGTCTCTAATGCCCTCTCTGCCTAAGTGCGGCTGCTAGCTAGGGGCGGAGCTTACGTGCATAGCCCATAATATCCCTGGCACAACAGTGGTTTCCCTAAACCTTCAAATAAATCTAAATTTCGTCTTAATCAACTAACTCATGGCAATAAAGAATTCCTATGGGTTAAAAGTGATCACATGATGAATTTGGCTTGATTAGCTGAAATTGGATGTCGAAAAATCAAAAAGTATGATAATAGCTTTATTTCAGTAGAATAGGTAATCTCAGGCAGGCTGGGCCTGTCAGTTCCTATGTTACATTCCTTCATTTTATAGATAGCAGTAAGGCCATGCTAGCAAACACAGAAATGAAGACAATTTCCTGAATTGCTCTGTGTAATACATCAAGGCTTGCATTAGATTGAGCCCAGTAATTGTTGCTGCTGCAGGATTGTACATGTGTGCACACCTGCAGCTACTGCAGCCATTACCCTATCAGCCAATCAGATGCAAGCTTACCCAAGCAGTTACAAACAACTTCAATTTCAATTCAGTTTAGATTGAGACTTCCAACAAACAACATGTAAATGTTTGCAAGAAATAAAGTACAATCTTTTCTAGGTTTAAAGCAAACCAATTGCTTTTGTTATTTATCTGGATCAAGCTAATTACCAGCTTAACACAATAGAATACTGAATACTGCAAGTTAATACACTCTGCATAAATACACTGTTAAAAATGGGCGTTAGCATATAATGTTAAACAAAATTGCCTTTCTGAACTCACTTTGGTAGAGTAGAGTTACTTAATAATGTTATTTCAAATAACATTGTACTAACGTTACAAACCAACACAAAAATCATTTTTTTAGATGGCAATCCATGCACAAACATTTATTCCTGAAAAGAGGAAAATGTAACAAAAAATATCCAAAATATTACACAACTTCATGAACTTGCAGCATTGCACATATATACATATCTACACATTTTATGTGTTTTAATCAAACACACAGCTTCTTAAATTTTGAATTTTCTGATATTTTCTCCATACTTATTTCCAGTTCATTTATGAAATCCTTGAAGGAATTAGTTTTTATTCCTTCAGTGTATGGAATCTTAAAAAGTGCCTGTTGGAAAAATCCCAAAAACTGGGAACACTCCCTCATAAAACTGATATTAAAAACATGACAAAACACTTACAAAGGTCATTATCAACAATATCCCATTGTTACACTGGCAGTCAATTCTCTGCCTATCCCCCCTGAGCCTACCACTTTCAAACCAACCCCCCCCCCCTTACTAAAAAAACGGAAAAGAACTGGTGCTGTGTTTGGCAATGTTTCCATGATATCCTCGACCTCATCATCAGGCACATCATAGTGGATAGATAGTGGGACAGACAATTTGCTCCCCCTGCCTTTTTTAAACCCTACTTGTTGGCCAACATACTCTAGTAGTCCTACAACTTGTTCTTCTCCCTGAAATGTATAAAATGAAAACCAAATATAAATATTTATTCCAACCTTCATTACCTAAAGTCAGACATTATCCGTAATCTCTTTAACAAATTAAACATGAAAAGAAAAAAACTTCCAGGAAAAGTAGTCCGCAAATTATATTTACCTGCTTTCCTTTGCACACAACTATTTTTTTACTCCTTGTTACAAGAGAAAGAGCTGTTGTACTAAGGCATGGTGTGAGAATCATCTGATGGGTACTCTAGAATGTACAGCTGGCAGTTTGCATGTTAGCAGGCACTGATGTGTGTGTGTGTGTGTGTGTGTGTGTGTGTGTGTGTGTGTGTGCGCGCGCGCACGCACGCGCGCGCCTTGTATTTCCATACAAATTCCTAAATCCGTATGTTAAATCTAACGACCCAATTGGGAAGGTACACTGACAGGATAAATTAACGCGTGACACAACACAGTTAACCGCACTTCAGATGCAGCTTTCTTAGCAAAATATGATCATTACAGTAAGGTTGTGTGTATACCAGTGGTACCAGTAATGAAGAGTTAGTTCTAACAAAGTCTTATGTTGAAAGATATTTCAAATATTTCAGATTGGGTTCAAATACATTAAAGAGTGAAGATATATTTTATTTGACTGTTGGCATTATTTTCCAAATAAACAGTCATTGCACACATCACTTATGTTGACCAACAAATATGAGTCTTGTTCGATGGCTCATGAAACATATTTTATAATCTTGTGATTCATTGAAATACAAAACCTGTTCAATTGAAATGAAGGCTGTGATCTACTGAGACACTGCCCAACGTCTCTATCCTGTTTACATAAGACAAACGAGGTTTTTACTTATTCATTTTTTGCCTAATTCACCTAAATTGCCTAACTTACCTAACCAGCATAATTTCTATTAAGAGTAAACATTCAAATTTTGGTAATTTTGCTAATTGTATTTTATCAGATTTTTATAGTAAAATTAGCATCAAATGTTCTTAAAGGTAAAAATCTTACAAATTTTAGTTTAAAACTTTTTACAGACGAAGAAATGCCCAATACAGCCAATGGAAATTGTTTCTGGTCAATGGACTCTCTCGTACCTTTAAACTTTTTGTTCTAACTGCCATGCTAAGAGGCACATAATTGTCCATTGGCCAGTTCACGTACTCTGCGGAGGATAAATTTTCTTTTCATTTCTTGATCTGGTATGATTAGAAAAAATGTCTTTAAATTGGACATATTTAATTAGGTGAATTAGGTGAATTGATTCAGTAAAAGCCTCGAAAACTGTAATAGGATTAGAAGGAAATAAGTGATAGTTTGTGATAGTTAGTCATGTGTTTTGTGGAAATGACAAATTTCTTGTACAATAGCGTATTGAAAACGTATCAGAATGTGCACGTGCTTTAAGTCGTATCAAATCAGGAGTTTGTCATAGAATACAACTGAACAATTAAAGAAAAATCATGGCTGGAAATGGTTTGTTTGTTTTAATTGTTGCCTAATATCTCGAAGGAAGGAATTTTCATCCGATTTATTGCACCACAGAGTTTTCTTCCACAGAAAGTCTCATACTTTACTCTTTTCTAATTTCTTTGTGGACCAGGTCCATCATGTAGGATCTTTGGTACCCTCTGTTTTGGACATTTCTATTACTTTGTTCATGGGTTCTGTCTCTTGTGTGCGTATTCGCTTGTGCACTAGGATCCTCAGTCCCTTCTGATTTTCACCCGCTTTTGCTCAATACTAGTCCACACTGTATATGGGTGTTAGCAGGCAGCCAACCACATTTCTCCATTACCGTGTGGGACGTTCAGACTTCAGTACTGCAGTCCAGGAAGTAGGTTACGAAGTGTCAGCTGGCTAAATTATGATGATTTTATGGATACGCGAAAAGCACAGTGTGCTCGTTAAGGGTCTCCATACACAGCATCTACATGTGTAAGGGTATAATGCAGATGAAGACAATAACTAATTGAATTGACCTTTAATAACTTTAATCACAGATGGCATTGATGCATCCAATTCCTGTGGCTTTTAACATAGAGATAAAATGAAGACCATTTAGTCTGCTGAGCGTGTATTTATGGCCCGTCAAGTGCTGCCACAATTGTGGGGCGGCAGAAAATTCCTGTGTTTTTCCATTGCGGTTCAGCACACCATCACATAATTTTAGCTACAAAATGGCACCTTGTAAGTTACACTTTGCACCCTACTGCTAGCATGTAACTATATATACCACTTAATTACATCTGCTCTACTTAACTGCTATAAAAGCAACAGCAACCATCAGAATACTAAATATACATTGGATTTAAGGCCCGTCAGGTGCTGCTCCCATCAATTTTTTTTAACCGATGAACTTTGGTTTATGTCCTTAAATGGCCATGCGGTTAAGGCGTTTAAGCTTATTTGTTGTTTCGGTACACGGAATTTGTATCCGTTTCAAAACGTCTAGAACAAAAGAAAGGACATAAGAATTTCACGCTGTGCTTTTGATGTGATTTTGTTTCCAAACTGATACAAATTCCGTGTACTGATGTGGTAAGTGAAGATCAAAAGATCTTAGGTCTCGTGTCTTGTCATTCATCGATACAGCAGGTCTGGAAAGTGGAAAGTGTGATGCATGTGTCTTTATTGAATTATTGCTTGTTTACTATTTATTAAACAAGAAAATAAAAACAAAATACAGATTATTTCAATTTATTGCAAATATATACAAAGGACACGCATAGTTTATTTACAGTTTAGATTTGTCCAGATTAATAATTAGTATACATCGTATCCAATAAAACAGTGTTTATCCTGAAAGTTACACACATTTGTACCTTTTTTCTACATTCTACAACAAAGCCATCTGAAGAAAGCAATGTTGTATTGCAAAGAGTATGGTTATCTACAAATCTTCTTCAATTATTAAACTAGAGCCGTTACGTCAAAAGTAACGTCATATGTCTGTCGAATGACGCAGACTTACTTTTGAATACATGACGTCGAATGTTACCAAGGAAACCATCATTGCAATGGAACTATTACTTGCAATAGGAAAGTGGAAAGTGTGATGAGCCTCGTTTTCAAATGGTCAGTTTTTTAGGCGGACGACCACATACTCGACAGACAATGAACCCCTAAAATCTGCCCTGGCCCTGCGTGGAACTGTTGGTCAGTTGCTTGTTTAAACTTTTGCAGACATTTTCAAAAACTGAGATCCAACATAAAGTAAGAAATAGCAGGTCTGGATTCTCTATTGAACAGAGATTATCTTAAATTTTCATTGTTTCAAGAAGAAGAAGAAGAAGCAGAAACGAACATAGGATACTGAAGTTCACATTTTGCGTAAATCCTAAGTTTATACAGGATGGCTAGGTGCGTGAGCAGCACAATCGTGTGTAACTCCAGAGTCGCCATCTGACGATGCGACAGTTTCCTCCAGATGTCGATGCTGACTAGTGGTTGGTGTTGTAGCGGTTGTTGGGGTTGTACGCTCTCTTGTACCATATGCCGCCTCTCTCACCCATGTAATCCTGAAAGCAGTAAGCGGTTAAGTGTAGTAATTCAAAAGAGTTGGAAAATGTTGGTTATCACTAAGAATTCAAAACACCTTTTTATTCAGAAATAATGGCAGTAGTGTTTCCAATTAAGCAAAGTTCAGACCTCAGCCACAAGCCCAGGTAAGTACTTCACGGAAAAATCCACCCACGGCAAAGTCATTCAAAGTCCAAAGCAAAGGGTACTAGGAAGAGAGAGTCAGAAAGAGAGACAGAGAGAAACAGGGACAGAGAGACAGACAGATAGACAGACAGACTTAGAGAGAGATAGACAGACATAGAGAGAGAGAGAAAGAGAGAAAGGGGGAGAAAGGGGAGGGAGAGACAGAGAGAGAGAGAAAGAGAGATTTACCTTGACGGGGAAGCAGCCGCAGGGCTCGAAGTCTCCCATCGTACAGAATCCCTTGTCGTGCGTCATACACTGGAGTCCCGCGCAACAATGGTTGTTCCACTGGCTACACGACTGTTTGTGCACCAAACACTGCAGATAAAAACAACAGAGTATAAAGTACTGAACAGTGGTTGTTCCACTGGCTACACGACTGTTTGTGCACCAAACACTGTGGATAGAAACAACAGAGTATAAAATACTGAACAATGGTTGTTCTATACGACTGTTTGTGCACCAAACACTGTGGATAGAAAAAGCACATGTTGTTTAAGTGTCTTGTTCATTAGAAGAAGGATGTAATTAAATCATTAAAACAGGCTGTGAAAACAGCTCCATGCTGTCCTAGTTCCCCAGTTTCTTTCATTTTCCAAAAATGGAAAGGCATTCATCAAGTTGTCAAATTATTTTTGGGGGAGCAGAAACAGTTGCTATCTGGAATACTACAGCCTACACGCCATTGCTGCACACTTTCTCAGCGGCACATCCTGGAAATCCCATCACTTTTAGAAAATATAATAACAGGAAATCAGCGGAATTTTCGAGACACCAAACTCTTCAGTTTATCTGTCTTTCCAATGTGTACTGTTCTACTACAATGTGACATCTATCGTTAAGATAACTCAAGACGCTCATCAGATCAATAAATTTCTATCAATTTGATTTCAATAGAGTTTCTGTAACCCAGTATGAAATTCAATTAAATTGTTAATTGATAGTTGTTAAAATTTAATAGTAATGTGATGGTATGGTTGCGCGGTTTTGCTGTGACTTTATTCATATCAATGACACAACATGTAAAAATTGAAACTGTTCTGTTCAATTGAAATTGTTCTGAAACATTCAGAATTTAACGCTAAATTCCCAATTGAGTTCAACAAAATTAATTTTAAAGCATCATTTCCATTTAAAAAAAACCCCTATTGTTCTGTAATTTGTATCTCGTGTAACGCCGCATCCCCCCCCCCCCCCCATCCCCCCTCCCCCCCGCGTATTGATGATACGACTGACGAGGTGCACGGTTACACCAGGCGGTGTTACGTTTCTCGTCATTGTTCCGTCCTTTTCCCCACTCTCTCTCTCACGCTCTACGCTTTGAGTGCGGCAGGAGCTGTGAATAGGGAGGTCAAGTTACACGTTTTTCTCCGTGTAAGTTTAAAATAGTGTTGCTGTAAATGATAATGTTTGGTAGCGAAATAACGTCAAATGAAATCATCAGATTCCACCTCAGCAGCCATGCCGCTGAGGGGCAATCAGGTAAAAATTAACATCAAATGGATGACTTTTTAGAAAAAAATTGTTGGACCTTGGTCCATTTTTTGGGCCACTGATTACTCCTGTGTTGGACTTCGTGTGACATTCCCGATAGGTTTTAAAGCCAGATTGGATCTCTCACTTGGATCTCTTGCTCGCGTACTGGCTTTTCCACCAATACAGGGGTGTATGATGTTCAATCCTGTAAGCAAATTTATAATGCCACCAGAAGTCCCAAAGACTAAATGTTAAACTTTTCGACCAATTTGTATTAAAGTAAAGTAATTATTTATGAAAATAAGGATGAGAATACATGCAAAATCATTTATTTATGTATTCTGGTCTCCATTTTATAGATATAAGGAGAGATGTAAGGGATATTTGGTCCATAAGTTCCCATTTGCAGCAGTGTAAATAAGATGATTTTTTTTTGCCATTTTTAACATTGTGTAAGATGACATTTTTTTGCTATTTTTAACATGGGACTTCTGGTTGTCATTATGGATTTAGATAAGGCTCTTCCATCATTACGAGATTTACATCCTACAACCAGCAATAGAGGTGTACAGCATGCACACAGACTACGTAAAACGTGCAACTTGCACCCCCTATTGTTTGTGTCTTTACTGTCCTCCACACGTGTTTGTGTTTGAGTGCGGCGGATAATGAGTGTTGTGCCGAGTCTAATTACCGACGCTAACGTTACTTCGTGTTGTTTCCGACGGAAAACACGACAACAACAATAAAGCTAATTAAACCTCCCACACCTAGGGGGATGAGGTTCCTTTTTGTGTAGAGTTGTTGCGACAACTACAATGCAATTGTCGACTAGTCGAATAACATGTTCGCGTGTTTTCATAAACTTAAATAACACAACACTGAAAATTTAACACAACCCTGATTCCAAGAAGTTGATGTGTTAAGCGTTGTGTTATGTTGGTTTGTAATGTAACTGTACCCTGTGGGTGTTACGTTATAAAAATTAACATAATGGGTAACACAACCTGAATGAGTACATTAAGTATGTCTTATTTTGTAACATACACAGAACTGTCCCGAAGTTAATGGTCATTCTGTGGGCCTTGTTCAACCCAATGCTGTTTGTTGCTACAGACTGACAATCAATGGCCACACTTTGTTTTTTGCGTCAGTAACAAATATTAACATCAGAATACAAAATACAGGGGCGGATCCAGGATTTCCCGTTGGGGGGGCGCCCGGCCCGTTGGGGGGCGCCACCCCCTATTTTCGCCCAAAA
>JBCAUI010534505.1:0-11142 GCA_038406195.1 Haplosyllis anthogorgicola | reverse complement strand
CCCAGGAACCAGGGCACCCCCACTTTTCTCATGTAGCTTCTCTGTCTCATCAGATAGATTGGTCACCTCAGGGTTGTTGACTGCGACAACTGTGCTGTGGACAGTAGTGCCCCCACTGAGTGTAATAGCATCACTCTCCCCTTTGGGTGAAAGAAACAGAAGTCGGTTACCGTGAGCCATCTTTACATTGTCGGTGCCATCTTTGATGCAGTATGTGCAGATGCTGTCTGCGAGTTGGCTATCCACCACATATAGGGTATCACCCCACCTGTCCTTTATCTTCCATTTCCCAGTGTAAGCATCTGTCTGCAGTAAGACCACATCGCTGGGTCTTAGTATGGCTGCTCCAGTTTTCCTGTCATACAGCCGTTTCTGTCACTCAGCCTCTGTGGCTTGAGTTGCTTGTGCTTCTGCGAAGGTGGCACACAAATGCTCTTGCAGAGTGGTGACATACTCCGGGACACACCTGGGCTCCATATTCCCTGCAACAGTGGGGAAATAGAAGTCCAGTGGGAGTCTGGGCCTACAGCCAAACATTAAGAAGAATGGACTGTACCTGGTTATTTCTGAGTGGGTCGCGTTGTACGCTTGCATAACCTCAGCCAAGTGGTCAGCCCAATCCAGCTTCTTCTCAGAGTCCAGTTTTCCCAGCATCCACATCAATGTCTGGTGCATCCTTTCCACCTGTCCATTCATCTGGGCATGATACAGGCTGGTTCAACACTGCTGTACTCCCAGCTTGCGACACAGCTCAGTCACAACAGTGCTTGTAAAACATGTACCCTGGTCACTCAAGAGCTGAACAGGGGAGCTGAACGGTCAAATTATGAACTTGTATAACACCTCAGTTATGGTCCAAGCCTTTTGGTCCTTCATCGTGAAGGCTAGCGTGAAGCACATGAAATGGTCTGTGAAGACCAATACATTTACAACCTTAGGTTGTTCATTGAGTGGCACTAGCTGCTCAATACTGGTGAAATCTACATGTAGCAGCTCCATCGGAGCTGTTACAATGATTGGGTTTAGCGGGGCCTGCACACTGTGGGCCTCAAACTTCTGACATCGATGGCATCCCTTGACCACCTCTTTCACATGGCTCAACATCCCTGGCCACCAGAAGTGCTCACACAGGAGAGACAAGGTGCAGTTGTGACCTTGGTGACCGGCATCTCAGTGGCACCCATTGATGGCCTGCTGATGGTGGTGTTGTGGGATGACAACAAAGAGCACCCAGGGCTCAGTGGCCCCCTTGGGTCACTGCAACAGGTACAAGCACCCACTTTTGAGGGTGAAGTGGGCTCTCTGTTGATTGTAAGCTTGACCCTCATAGGTCTTGGCATCCAGCCCCAAGTTTTGGGCCAGGGTGTTGGGTTGGTTGCTCTGAACCCATTCCCTTACCTTGTGCAGCACAGTGTCCTCTGTGCCTTGACCCAATCAGTTGACTCTATAGGGCAGAATTTTGCCATGTGTGCCTCGGGAACAAGAGGTTGCACGACCTCATCCACCTCCGATTGGGAGTTTGTGTCCATCTCCCCTTGTGACTTGGATCCAACAAGGGCCGAGGCCTCTGCTCAATCTGCTGCCCCTATTCTCACTCCATTCAGGATGCTTTTCACCCCATCAAAGTCGATAATCACTCTTTCAGTCACCTCTTTGGGTGACACCTCAGCCTCCATCTCTTTGGGGGTCAATTGATCCCCTTCTTCAAGTCGACTGAGTGCATCTGCCACAGGGTTGTTCCTGCCTTTTACATACTCAAGGGAGAAATTGTAGCTTGCCAGAGCTCCTACCAATCAGTGTCCTGTAGCATCCAGGTTTGGGGTGGTCATCACATACATCAACAGGTTGTTGTCAGTCTTGACCACAAATGGTGCATGCAGGAGGTACTCCTTAAAATGTTTAGTGATGGACCATAGGAGTGCTAGAAACTCAAGCTTACTCGAGTGATAGTTCTTTTCATGCTTATGAAGTGTCCGGCTCCCATATGCCACTGGATGGAGCTTTCCTTGTTCATCCTCCTGTTGAAGCATAGCTCCAAAGCCAATACTGGAGGCATCTGTGTGTGAGACAAATGGTTGAGCCAGCCATGCCAATTTGAGTACCGGTTCAGACACAATGCATCTTTCAGCTTCTGGAAGGCCTCCTTGGCCTTCCAGGACAGCACAATCTTCTCCTTTTTGCTGGACCCTTCACCGGAAAGGTACTCTGTTAAGGGGCAAGCAATCTTGGAAAAGCCAGGTTTTAATTGCCTGTAGTGTCCCACTAGGTTTGTGAATGAACAAATTGTAGTGTAGGTGTCAGGTTCCCTAACCTCTCGGATGGCCTTCATATTTTCCTGCCTGGGTTGAATGCCGTCACGGGATACATGATGGGCCAGATAGATTATCTCAGTCTGGAAGAACCTGCACTTTGGGGTTTCAGGTGCAACCTGTACTCTCATAGGCATTTGAACACAGCCCGTAACTGAGTGAGGTGTTTGGCCTTCATATCCGAATAGATGATCACATTGTCTAAATAGATGAGGCAGTAGGTCAGGTTCTACTCTCCCAGCACATTTTGCATGCATCTTTGAAAGGCAGCTGGTGCATTGCAGAGCCCAAAGGGCATTACCAACACTCAAAGAATCCCAAGTTACCCACCGTGAAGGCATTGTACTTCCAGGATCCTGGGTTCATAGGTATCTGCCAGAACCCTGACAGGAAGTCGACACTCGAGTAGTGCTGGGCCCCACCAAGCTTTCCAGTGTTTCCTGGTGCAGTCGTTCAACCTTTGAAAGTCAATGAAAAGCAAAGACCACCATCTTTCTTCCACACCAGGACCACAGCATTACTCCAGGAGCTATCACTGGGACTGATTGCCCCTGCCTCCTGCATGACCTTCAGGTGCTCCCACACTTCCTCCACCATGTGAGGGGGTATCCTTTGAAACCGCTCCTTGATGGGGGTCTCATCATCCATGTGAATCTCATGTTGTGCAGCTGTAGTGCACCCCAACTCAGTTGAGTCGAGGGCAAAAATGTCTGGATCCCTCAGTAAGACCTTCACCTTCATTCTCAATTTCTTGGGCCAGGCAGCCAGTCCCAATAGATCCAATATCTTGAGGACTTTGCTTTTTCTTTCCTCCTCGGGCAACCCTGAATTTTTTGCTGCTGGCTCAACCCAGAGCTCCTTGTCAAGCTGGGTAATCATACCTGGCATGATGTAGGTGGTTGGCACCTCATTGGCCATGGCCACCATGGCCAGTGGCATGTCCACCTTGATGGTCTGGGGGACTACTGTCCTGTTCTCCAAGATCACTCTGACCCATTGGGAATTCTTTTGCAAAAACTGAAAGGAGGCCCAGAGCTTAACTCTGGGCAGCAAGTGTCCCTGGTCTGTGGGTAGCTTGGTAGCAGCCACCCACAGCCTGCCCTTGGAAACCTTGCAGTTGACCTTTCCCCTCACTGCCATGCATCCAAAAGGAGGTAAAAGGACTTCCACATGGTTCCATACCATTTCCTCATATTCAATAGGGTCTTTTTTCATCTCAGCCAATTCGTCATCTGTCAGTTCATCTGACTCATCCAGGTCATCCAACATGTGTGCTGCTCATTACAGCAGCACCTTCCCTTCCTGGGGATTGGCCAGCACCCTCTGTACCAGCACACACCATGTCTGTAGCAGAGTAGCTACTTGGGCATTGGCCCACGGTATGGCCAGTTTATCAATCTCACCCTCCCAGATGACTTGGACAACTCTATCTAGTGTGGGGGTCCCCAGAAGGATGGGGAATCATGGAGCAAACTCAGTGTAGTTCCTCAGGATGAGCGCCACTGCATCCTCATCATATCCTGCCACCCCATACACCTGTATCCAGATGACAACATAGCCTGTGGTGTTGAAGTTTGGCCCCCCAATGCCCCTCATTGAAGATTCCCCTAGGCCCAATAGGTTGGATAATGGGTACACTGTCAGGCCACGGGATGCTATGTAGCCTGGCATAATTAGGTTGATGGTGGCCCCTGCTGTGAAACAGGGCTCACCAGCAATTCAGACTCTTCCAATGTTGTCCGGACCCATCCACCATCCTATAGCCTCTTCATTGACATAGGGAGTCTTACCCCAGTGCTGCTTCAGTTTTGGCCCTTGGTCCCTGCTGGAGTGTTGACCGGCTTGGGGGCATTCAGTTTTGGTGGGGCCCATGCTCCCTAGTTCGGGCCCAAACCCCATTTAAATAGGTCTTCTGGGCTCCTGTTTTCTCTGGACAATCTCAGATCAGGTGGTCGGGCAACTGGCAGTTGAAACAAAACCTTTGCTTATCTTCATACTGATCCATGGCCTTAGCCATATGAGCATTGACACTGTTCACCCCACCCTCATCATCAGTTTTGCTTCCTCCCTCAGAGTAGGTGTTGCTCGCGGAGGGTGCAGGTGTGGGAGCCACTGTAGCATGGTGCCCCCAAGCATATGAGCATCTATCACCTTGATCCCTGTTGCTGGTATGGTGATACCCAGGGTCCAGTTGCTGGCAGGTCGTTTGCTCCTCCTGGCTTATATCTTTGCACTTAACAATCTCAAGGAACTCATCATAGGTGTAATCACCTAGACTGTCCTGGAGGTAGGAGAGGGCATTTTGAAGTTCGATCTTCAGTCCACCATACAACCGATCTTTCAACATCTGCCCAACATATTCTTCAGAGACCTTGTCAGGGTGTCCCTCTCAGATCAGAGACAGTTGGTCTGAGAGGCACACTGAGAACATTGACACAGTCTTCTGACTCCCTTGGCACATTGCATACAGGTCCCTGATCAATGAGTCATAAGGGGCGGAGACCTTAAACTTGGTGTCTAGACAGGCTAGCACATCACGGTTCATCCGATGATTCCTTAGGTCAAACATGCTGGGTATATTCATGACAGCTCCAAATTTCTGGGAGCGAACCACCATATCATAGAACCCCACTTGCAGGTATGCCTGGACTGACTCTCTCCAAATGAGGTAAGCCCCTGTGCTGTAGTCTTCTGACAGGCCATGTAGTTTAACATTCCCAGTCCGATGTCATGGCTTTGTTCCCAGCACCGCCGGCATTGGCACCCAGACTGTCCACTAACACTGGAGGTGGCAGACCATCCTGAGTAACTGTCATTCCCACCCCTATCAGGCAAGGGGGAAGGGCTAGGGGGCAGCCATCTTCCTTGACATTGGCCACTCCCTCCCAACTCACGGGGTCACTGCATGGGCTCCCCTTCTTCGGGTCCATCTGGGGCCACTGCCCGGGCCCATCATGCTCTGGAGGGGGCCTTTTTAGGTTGACCAGGCTTCCCTGCCATGACAGCAGGTGCTCAGTCTAACTCCTCCAACCATAGGGTGGCCAAATCTGGAGCATCTGCCCCCCTGAGGTTATCTTTCCCCTCTGACCCAGGGTTATCCCATGCAGGGTTTGCTGAAGCTGACTCTCTCTGCCTCTGGCCAGAGGTGTGCTCAACTGCTTCCACCCCAGCCACTCTCGCCTGGTTAGCTCTCCTCCTCCACTTGGCTTGGTTGTGGGCCTCAGCCAGGGCATAAGCGACCTGTTGTCTGGTGGCCATTATGGGGATCTGGATGACATTCAGAGACATGGTATGCCCTATCCATCATCAGTACCCAGCACTTAGCCTAGCTGCCAACTGGGCAGCATCATCAGGTTCCAACCCCTCTCCCCGTATTCACCGCCCAAAGAATAGGATGGCCATCCAGTCATCCAAGAACACCACTTCAGTGACCTCTGGGATCTCTGCCCTCAGTAAGTCAGCCACGACCTCCACATTCCACAAATGCTGGATGGGTGGACAGAACTCTCCACTCCTAATGACCTTAGACATGATCATCCTGAGAGTGAAGCATTCTTTGTCGACAGGAAACGCAATCATTGGTCCATTCTCCCAGAGGTGATGCATTGGCACTCAGCCGGTACCCTCATGGGCTGCTGCTTAGGCCGTGGGGGTCCCCACCCTTGGGGACATTGCCTTTGTTGGCCCAGTAGATTCCACCAGGGGTGGGGTGTGTACCTCCACCACTGTAGCTTCTAGTTCATCTGTAGTCTCCCCGGTGGTCTCATCACCAGGAGGGGATGGTTGTCCCTGAGTACATCCACAGGAGTCCTGTCCAGGTTCATCTTTGTGATGATGCTGCAAATCCTTGCTCAATTACATTGGGTTCATCAAGGGTGCTAAGACCTGAAAGGAAAGTCACACTAATCTACATCTCTTGACACTGCCAATCATTGGGACGAGTCAACTCCCAATGTAGCCACCTATGGGAGCTGGTTGCCACCAATGATATGAACACCCTTGGGATGTCAGGTCCCAACCCTGTTCAGCATTGCAGTGCTTACAGTGCAGGCCATGGACTGCAGTGCTTCTACGTCCACTGAGTTGACTGCCTTTTCGAGACAATTGCCCCAAATGTGGGTGCAGCACTAACCCAGATCACACTCAATCCTAAACTGGTGCCCACCAAGGGACACCAAGTTTCTGTGGCGGGGGGTCACCTACTCTCTCTCAAATACAATTCTCACTTCTGATGAGGTAGGAACCTCCATTCTCTGGATGCTGGCTGTTGGTCTAAATGGCGGTGATACAGCCACAGTGCACTTACTTTAAGGGCTTTATCAGGCTTCCTATATGGTACTTGGATGCAAATGAAAACAACTAAAAGAGTCCAGGCTATGGGCCTGGTTCGATTGACTCTAACAACTGGAAGACAACAACACTATCAGTTACAATTTGAAATGTTTTGCTGGGACAGACACCTGGGGTTCGGTGCACTGATCAACCCTTTGGAGACTAAGGTGGGAGTCTCTCTCTCTCAAAGGAGACACACACTTAAATACATTTTGGGGGTCAGTCAACATGACATCATGATGATGACATCACCAAGGGAGCCTTTGAAATGTGATGCAGCATTTGAAAGAACACTCTGGGTGACATCATCTCTGGGATGCATGTGCATGAATGGTGGGCCTTCTAAGAGAGTCAGTCACCCCCACAGAGCGGTCGACCTAATAGAAGGTAAAGGACACAGACTGCATTTCGCGAAATTGCATTTGACGATCGGGACAGGAGGCTACTTTTACTGGACCATAACACTCTCCCTCAGGCATCCGCATGGTGTGCTTTATTGCAGAGGTTCTGAAAAATACATAAACACATAACTGTATGTACAAGAATAAATAATAATGTGAACGATAACTAATTTCAAACGGTTACAGGTTACAAATATTAAAGTGATTACAGAATGTGATTAGAGTAAACATTGTGGTGCAAAGGCACCTGGGGTCTGGATGTACTTCCAGGGCCCGAATTATGAGGTTTACAAATTACTGAAAATAGAAATCGAAGTTCGACGACTTGGTGCTCCATGAGGCATTCACTCCCTTTCTTTGCTGGGGGCCTTCTTGTGGACTGGCTCAACCGTATCATCTCTATTACCTCACTTATGGATGGAAGGTGAGTCGGGTTCTGCCAACATGACAAAACTCAATGTGGTTGATGTCGCGTCCTCTGGTGCTGCCACATCAGTTACTCTTTCCGGGATACCATTCTCATCATAGTCTAATTCCTCATCTGCTGTCAGCACCCAAGATCCGGTCAATCTCGGAGGGGGTGTGGCTGGCTCAGTAGAGCCCCTGATAAAAGATGTAGCTTCAGCCATGGCACAGTGAGCAGCTGCAGATCCTGACAGGAGAGGAGCAGTGCTCACCAATATTGCTTCTGTCATGGATGTGGTCACCTGGCTAACCAGCTCAGTGGCCTTTTGATGTACATCAAACTGGCTCGGGCCTACACTGCTCTGAGGCACAGCGATAGGCTCCAGTGGACAGGTGACATCTGCCGTAAATGTGCACCGGGGGGTGATGGAGCATGTGGCAGTCTCTGCTGGGGTGATCCCTCGAGGAGGCCCAGGGATATGTCTCGAAAAGCATTTGTCTTAGGTCTAGCCCTGCCTGTGGGGTCTGATGCTGTCATGTCTGGTACCACCTTAGTAGCTCCTGAGGGAGGGGTAGGCGTATGGTCCATGAACACCAATTCATAGGTGGCAAATGGGGTTTCCTCCCCCTTGTACATCTCCTTCACTAGTCTTTCTTCCAAGGTGTAAACCTCTTCTTGACCAGGCCGAGGGATGGGTTGGGGAACTGATTCACACATCAATCCCCGCCCTCTTCCTCGGCGAGGTATGGGCTTGTCTGCCTCATTTTGGGGTCGAAATGATGGCGCGGTGTCTGTCTGCTCCATTCTAATCTTAAGTATCCCGCCCTGACCCTGAGGGGTGTGGGTGTACAGCACAGCTGCAGCATCACCAAAGATTGGCCTGAACAAGTCCGTTGATACTGCACTCATCATTTCACCAATAGGCATGGAGTCGGTCTCATGAGGACAACCATAACATTGATTGGAGCACCTCTCAATCACTTCCACCAGGTTTAGTGACACCAGTGGGTGCAGTCAACTCTGAAAGACAATCACAGAGTCCAGTCAGAGAGTATTTGTCTAAGTTGCAGGTGCCAGCATGCTCTGCAGAGTACAGGAGAGCAGCTGCATAAGCAGTCATCCAGTCATGGACTCATTGTCTAAAGTCTTCTGGGGGCAACCTGATCCCATGGTATCTGGATGGTAGAAAGTCCGGGACCCGGAGGTGAGGTGGCTCCAGGATGTAGAATGGTGTATTCACATCGTGATGGCAAAATGCCATGATGTACATGTCCCACATAATCTCCACCTGGGCAGCCAGAGCATAGTACTGGGTCGGAGCCAAGGGCTTGAGGTCAGCTGCCCAGGAGGGTGCTAGTAAATTGCTGTAACCCCTGCTCCCCACATATCCTGCAACAAAGTCAAGAGGCTGAGTGCATGGGTTTGGGAGGCCTCCCAGGCATACGCCTCTCCCATCTGATCCCGAACCAGTTGCCACACTTCTATGGGAGGACTGTCTTCTCCTTGAATGGTCCCTTGGCCATCACCCTGGTTCACAATCCTTTCATCGACTCTCTCTTCCAGTTCTGGGTCTTTCACCACATTTCCCGGCTCTTGCTTTGGTCCCTTTCCCCAGGGACTCATCTGTCCTCTGGGTGGTGGCTTGGTGAGGATCAAATTCATCTTTTACAAGGGTCTTTGGCATGGTCACGACACTCTTGAGTTGCTGTTGTGAGCTGTCAAATTCGACCCTTCAGCTATCTACCCTCTCGGGAGACGTCTGTTCATACCTGGTCACCAAGGAATTGGCAGGCTTCCTGGGTGGTTGGGTTGTGAAGGTGCTCTTCCCTTCCACATGGTGGTCCCTCTCTCAATATTTGTGATGGAGAAAGGCATGCATTTCCTGGCATGCGTGCGGAATCCCATCCACGGCATGGACCTGGTTGGCTCCCATGGCCGGGATTGCCTGCATGATGGAGCGGAGGGCATCCCTCACTACTGCCTGGGCCGGGGAATACCCTTCATACTTCAGTAGTCAGTCCACATTACTGACAATGTCATGTGGCAGGGCCTGGAGTTCTTTGTCAGTTAGTTCTGACACTCGAGGCTCTATCTTTCAGGTGTCACCCACCTCAAGCAAGGTAGCCACCTCACTGGAATCCCAAATGGTCTGCAGGAGGTTGGGATGAACCAGCAGTTCCCTACCCATTGCCATATATCTGGGGGTGATGTCTTCTGGTCCATTGGACCAAGCGTCCAGTTTTCTTCGCAACCTCTCCTCTGCAATGAGTAGGCTGACCACATTCAGTGGTGTCTTTCCCTGAGGTATGTCGGTGATGTAACTGGCTCTCAAGTTCCCTGCCAAGACCTGGGTGTAGAAGAATTGTACCACCATGTGGCAGGCATCATCAGTGTCGGCTGCCATCCATTCCTTCCAGAATCTGGCCATCGCAGGTGGCAATTTCGATCGTTCCTGAACATAATGTTTGAAAAGCTCAGATTTCTTTTGTGACTTGGTGGTCTTGAGTGCTACTGTCTTATGCTTTCTCTTGTCATGTTTATTGTCAGCCGACACTTCATCATGGACAACACCATGCACCTTATTGTACATGAAGCGATTTTCTGCAAAGTGCAGGGTGTCTGCCAAAATGATCAGTTGGGTGACTTCATCCCCCACGCAGGCAGCCATCTGCAGTATCAGGGTGCAGAAATCTTCTATTCCTTTTCCTTCATGGAGCCTTGAGTACTGGGCTTCCAAACATTGACAGTCTGCTCTGAGGAACAATACAACTCTGAAATAGAAGCCTCTGACATTAATACCTGGGTTTTCTTTCAGATCTAGGTAAATTTCAGCCTGTTTAAGTTTATGGGTGCGACTGCACTCTGGCTGGGTTGGCTGACCTGACTGGGCTGGCCAACCCCTATGGAGCTGCTGGTGAGACACCAAGCACACCACCCCTTTATCTCTTGTACCTGCCGGGTGGCAGTAGCCAACTCACATGAAAGGATTTTCTTCGTCCTTGGGTATCTTTGTTGTTGCCATGTTGCTGGTATTATCTCCTCAATGGCCCAGTGTGAAATGAGTGGGGAATCCCTCTGCAGGCCCTTTTGTAGCAGTAATGACATCATCAGTGATGTCATGGAGTTCCGCCTCATTCTCAGTTTTCACCCCTCATGGGGAACCCCTCTGCTGAGTTGTGCTTATTTTGACTTGAGAGCTCAACACGACAACATGCCTGGATACAATACACAAAAGGTGAGTGCATTCATGTATTTTCTATAGTGCAGAGTTGTCTACATGCACATGTATTTCTATAGTGCAGCCACACTCACGGCAGGGGAGGGGTGACAACACAGGCTGGCTGCACCCCACCTTTTGTAAGCAGGCAGCCTTTCATGGTTTTCCTCCATCTTTGGTGGTTTTGCCAATATAGAGGGTCAATCAGCCCTTTCAGTGAGCCGCATGGCTCCCCCAGGTTTCGATAGTACTTGGTCAATTTTCTCAAAGCAGCCAGCCATTTGGACAGCCATCTTGCATGTGATCTTAATCACTGTCTTCTTTTTCAGGAACCCCCTGATGGGATGACCGCATTGACACCAATGACCACCGGGCTCATGCAACCAGCTATTCCCTCAACCAGTGCTGCTGAGGGAGGTCTTTTGCCTCAAAGTTTGGAGGGCAAGGCTGCAGCCACCTTTTTAGAGCAGTCCATGA
>JBCAUI010534494.1:0-11143 GCA_038406195.1 Haplosyllis anthogorgicola | reverse complement strand
TGTGTCACCTTTTAGAAGAAGGTAACCGTAAGCAAGTTGTTATTAAATCATGAATGATGTCGACATATTTGCCTGTGCTACTGGTACCCTCTTTTTCGGGATGGGTACTCATGGGTTTCATAGCTGGGATGGATCTGTCTCTGGCGTGCTTACTCATTTGCGCGCCATGATCTCCAGAATCTCTTCTGATTTTCGCTCACTTTCGCTCAATACGAGCCTACATTGTATATGGGTGTTAGCAGGTAGCAAGCCTCATTTTCGACACTGTTAGAAACATTGGAGAACGGGCACCTTGCGGAAACCCACAACCATTGATATTTTCAAATTCTGGCTCCGAGGAGACTGGTCGTTGCCGTGCGTCTCCCAGTCGTAATGTTGTGGTTTTGAGCCCCACTGCCGCCCGATTCTGGAGCCTCCACCCAACGTTCACCCAAGTGGTCTGAATTTGGGTACCAGTTGTGCCAGGGTAATGGGACCTTGTGACGATGTAACAGTGTCTCATAAGCCAAGTCAGGCTGGTCAAACATTGATACGGATGACACTTTAAGTAAACGATGCCTTTACCAGTTAAGATGAAGGCATGAAGGGTGATGCCATCTTAACTTGCCATATGGGGCTGGTACCAAGTTTACACCTTTACATTTTTACTTCCAGAACATCCCGTATGAAGTGACTATAAAACACAAAGACGTCACTGGTCAGGTAGAGTACGAAATCCCTGGGAATACCCTCCTCGGAAAAATGAACTGGTCGGACAGTGAGAGAGGAATGGACAAAGAGAAGGAAATATACAAGGTTGAAGGAAAGAGAAGGAAAAGAGACCTGACGGATAAAAGAACTCCCTCTCCTTCCGGGAAAAAAGGGAAAAGTGAATTTAAAGGTGAGAAATTAAGTAGCAAATTTTTAAAAAGTTTTGGTAGACCACTTGTGGGCCACTTGTACCCTCTATTTCGGACCTGGGGTGAAGTCCATTTAATGGGGCCACTGGTACCTTCTGTTTTGGAATGATTCTCAGAGGTCCATGGGTCTCAAAGCCAGCGTGCTTATTCACTTGTGCATTACCGTCTCCATGGTTACATCATGTTTTCTTTGAATTTACTTTTATAAAAGAATGTTGCTCAGCATGGTTTATCATTTTCAGGAGAGCAGAAAGTAAAATTAAATTTCAATGAAATATTTGATGGAGAGATGGTAGCAGGATATCTGCAGGAGGAAGTCGGTGAAAAGAACTACAAAGCATCAGGTAAAATTAACAGCTTGGTATGAGATTACCCTTTGTCGTTTTTGTGCCAGTTCCAACAAGCCGTACATTTTAAACTAAATTGTCTAGGGTATTTCTAAATCTTAATACATATAATGCAAAGCGGAATTATTCACATTAGTACTGCTCTACTGTGGTAGTGTCCAAAAAGTTTACAATAACACCAATGAATTTAAGTTATGTCTGTATCAGAGGAGAGAGGACATTTAATTCTTAGTCTTTAGCCAGAAGTTTAGGAACATTATGGGTCTGTTGCATTTTGAATGTGCGTACAGAGGTCTGTTCAGAATACTATCCCATGTGCAGCCCCAGAGAATTAGGCCAATTGACATTAACATTTACCACTTAGGGAGGATTTTTGTTGATTTTTTTTTAAATTCTGAAAATAAGATTGTAAACCATATTTGATGCACAATGTGTGCGGAATTGACGGCATATCAAAGAACAGGCTGACTTTAACTGCAGATGGCGCAAATACAATGTCGAAAGGTGCCACCAGAGGGAAAGCGAAGCGCTTCCCACGCATGCTCATGTATGGACTCAGGAAATGTATGACACGTCCGGAAATAGGTAAATAACTGCTGCCATCAAAATTTTGAAAAATTAAAGCCATTAAAAACTATTTTGACTATATGCACACACACAATTGTTCGCTTCCAACCACTCGGATCATTTGAAGCGAATAAGCTTTGACCTTGACACGACCTTGACCTTGTAATGGTGTTGCTATTGAAAATGTTTCTTTGTGCGAAATAAAATTGCAATATTCTACCTGTTTGTTTATTTCAGAAACCCTCGCTATTTTCATGACCGTCCACCCTGATATCCACTACACAAAGAAAAAAATTCATTTCTCTAAGGCGTACAAAAGTGGCGTACAGTGGCAATTGAAGTTGATGCCTCCGGTCAATCTCAGCGACACTACAGACATTCAAAAGTTCAACAGTTCCGACAAACTGATCGCGGTGGTTCGAGATCCGGTGAAGAGACTCCTAGTCGACTTCACTGAAGAAAAGTAAGAGAGGGAGGAAGGGAGGGAAGGAGGGACGAGAGAGGAACAGACAGACAGACAGACAGACAGACATCAATTGATGCCAATTGATCCTTGTCAAATACCCCCTATCCTGATAATTCTACCCTAGTTCTACCTTGACAGTTCTACCCTAATTCTACCTTGACAGTTCTACCCTAGTTCTACCTTGACAGTTCTACCCTAGTTCTACTTTGACAGTTCAACCCTAGTTCTGCCATGGCAGTTTAACCCTAATTCTACCTTGGCAGTTCAACCTTAATTCTACCTTGACAGTTCTACCCTAGTTCTACCTTGACAGTTCTACCCCAGTTCTGCCTTGGCAGTTCAACCCTAATTCTACCTTGACAGTTCTACCCTAGTTCTACTTTGACAGTTCTACCCCAGTTCTGCCTTGGCAGTTCAACCCTAATTCTGTCTTGACAGTTCTACCCTAGTTCTACTTTGACAGTTCAACCCTAATTCTACCTTGGCAGTTCAACCCTAATTCTGTCTTGACAGTTCTACCCCAGTTCTGCCTTGACAGTTCTGCACTATTTCTACCTTGACAGTTTAATCCTAATTCTACTTTGACGGTTCTGCCCTAGTTCGGTCTTGACAGTTCTGCTCTAGATTTACCTTGGAAGTTCTACCCTAGCTGTGTCTTGACAAATCTACAAAAATGGTGTTCTACGCTACCTTGTTCCACCGTGACAGAATTCAAAAGAGTTATCGTTAATTAAGTTCTTGTCATGTAGACACCAAACAACTACGATCGTTGTTTCAGTTAATTTACTCTTTGATATATCGCCTATTTCACAGAAACTGTAATCAATTGCGGTTTACAATCTTTAACTTCCCAACCCAACTTCCCAACCTTGGTGTGAGCCATCACCTTTAAGTGATGTGGACAGGGGCAACCTACATCCAATTCAGGACCAGCACACTCGAACCTGTCTTGCCAACATTAGCTGGTACCAATTTTACACCTTGGTCTGGTGAGGCTGTAATTTACTGAGACACTGCCCACTGTCTCTACCGTGTCTAGGAATAGAACCCACCTGCGCAGCAGCGCTTCATGCTAACCATGCTAGTTGAGACAAGTCTACTATCATTTTCAGGAAGTTTCGTGAGAAGATTCTGCTGAAGAACGGTTCCGTCAGGTCTAAATACCTGCCTGTGCAGACAGGGATCTACCACCTACACTACTCCAACTGGCTGAGGTATTTCCCAAAGGAACAGATCTTGGTCCTGGATGGAGAGGCATTCATGAAGGACCCCTACCCAACACTGAAAAGAGTGGAGACATTCTTAGGGCTGAGACCTTTTATAAAACCTGAGCATTTTATCCTAAGTGAAGAGGTGCATTTCTTCTGCAAACAGAGAATAAGTGTGACAGTTTGTTTTACTCTTCCCTTGGGAAGAAAACACCATAATGTGAGTGAAGCTGTGATCTCAAAACTGCAGGATTTTTACCGGCCGCACAACTCTATATTTGAAAACATGCTCAACTACAAGTTTTCCTGGCCGTGATACCGTATAACATCTAATTTTTGCACCTTTTCTAATTATCAGCTCGTTTTTATAAACTTAATGCCCACAGGGTTGCGTTAGGCATTAAGTTTGTAAGTAACGCCCACCAGGTTGGTGGGTCTGCCACCACAAACAAGTGACAATTAGCTAATTTATACTAATATTTGTTCAAAATGTAATATATTTAAATAATTTTTATCATAACATATATAATTTAAATTGTTTCATCAAAACTAAAGAGAAAATGTAGCAAAATGACTATTTTGGTACTTGACCATTATTAACAATTTACCGCAGGTAACGTTAATGACAGGTGATACCTATTGTCAAAAATTCTAATTCTGTGAAAAATTAATTCCTTAATAGGAGGTGGTGCCCTCCGAACCATTGTGGTGTACTAATACTAAGTTTACTAGAGCATACTAGTAGATACAAGTCCCAGTAAAGAGGTGTCGCTGCGACTCCCAATGTTCCCACATACTATGGGTAAGTGTGTCGCTGTGACACCTAACGTATCGAAAGGGTTAACACTACAACGTTGCCTTATGCGTTGTGTTGGTTTATAACGTAACGTCCAAATTGTAACGTTATAAACTAACATAACACGATGCCTACTGCATCATTTTTTTTGGAAATTGGATGCATTAAAGATCAATTTCTTGGATACGTGAAAGTTTTGAGTGTTGCCATACAGGATAGGCGTTGAATTTATGAAAACAAGCTGCGTAGTACATGTGATCTTCCTTTTTAAAAAAAGAAGTGATGCAAAAACAATGTACTTCTGACAAAACACTTTCAGCTTTGGTCTTCATGTCACTAGGTTTTATATTTCCAATTATCTATTTTAAGTCTTATAAAATTGTTATGACTATGTTTCTAGTTTGAGACACCCCACCTTGTGCCATAATCAGAGGAAATATGGTACCAATTTTACACCTTGTTGTGTTTGCTATTTTTTCCCCAATTATAATTCCAGATCGCGTGAATTGAATTCAGTTGTGTGAACGGAATTGTTTGCTGTGGTATCCTGTGTGTCTGCAGTGTGCTTTTTTGTTACAAGTATCCTCTGTAATTTATATAATTTTGATGTGTCAGTATTAACTTCCAGGAGTCTAAAAATAGCACAGACCATCACAGGTCATAATATTATGTTATATTTATTAACTCAAGGAGGTTTCAGAATATACCCGGGGGTCTTAAATTTTTAGAGAAAGGAATTTTTGGGGGAGATGAGTGTTTACTTGGGACTTTTTTTATAATTGGGGGTTGATTTGTTATCATGGGGAATATTTTATAAAGACATTTTCCCTGCAAAGCATGGGTTTTGTCTAGTTGTTGATTTAATGCAGATCATATTTGTAATTTTCCAACTGGAAACAAACCTGAGAACTCATCCAACCTTGTTGTCAGAGTCACCCGGTAAAATTGTTATCGAGGCCTCGTTGCACTGGTCGCTAAGCGGCTAGAACTGTAATGTTAGAGTTAAGACACGCGTCATACTAAATAATTAAATATACTAAATCACTAGATTCAAGCGTCGCTGAAGTGGAATCTGATGATTTCAGATTTCTTCTCACATGTACAATATGGCGTTTAACGGGTAGGTTGAATTCGCTACTTGTGGCTATTTAAAATAATAAAATAAATCTCTAAGTCATCCATTGGAAGCACCTTAGTCTGCGTTCGACCTACTGGGTCTACTGCAGAGCCTTCTTTTATCATGATAATTAATCTGGAACAGCTGACTTTTTGGCAAGATTGATGCACCTGTGTGGCACAAACACATGTAATTTCCAGTTCGCTGTAAACAGGCGGTCCAACAGCCTGGAAGATGACAGCAGTTTCTAAGCTGTTATGGACATAGAATAGTCCGTCAAAAGGACTAGAACATGGCACTAGTTGTTACGATGAAAGAAGGAGTATAAAACTAGAAACTGTCCTTTATGGGCGCGTTATGAAATTTTGGCCGTCTTACAACAGATGTCACCATAGTTGCAATGCATTTTCAGTGGACACCATCGCGTCAGGGATGAAACAAACTGAAGGTGGCGTACAAGTACCATCTCTCGAAAGTTCACTCACTCAACCGAATGACTAATACAGGGCATTTGGGCTTTCTGTATCGACGGGAAGGATCTGTGGTTTTCTTCTTATGTAACAGTAAGCTGAACTTTAGGGTCACTTTGGTTTAAAGCCACCCAGTAAGGATATTTCAGTTAGAACAATATGGCATGAGGCTTTGAGGCCAACGGGTCACCCCTCTCGTTTTCTGGGATGTGATGTCAATTTCTGGCCTTGCACGAGATAAAGAAAGAAAGTGATTACTATACACCTTGAGGCTTAAATTTATTTCTGCTTATAATTATAAATTATCAAAAATATGGCATCAAAAATCATCAAAAGTATAATCACAAGCTAAATTCATAGATCAGCGTAAAATACAAACGAAGACTTGCAAATAATACGGAACGGTCCGTACGTGTACAAGGCTGGTCGCAGTAGCGGATCTAGAAATGTGCTCGAGGGGACCCAAGGACTTTAAATACTTACAGCCAAAGATCGGGACCATATTTAATTAAACATGTTTTAAGGGGGCAAGACCCTAAATTCCCCTCTAATTCCGCTACTGGTTGGTCATAAGGCCTCTATTAAAACAATTCTACTGTTATGTGACCCCCAATTATATACTTATTTTTTTCCTATGTATTTTCACAAATTTATGAGGTTTTCCTAATTCTTTCCCCTGCTAAATTAGGCAGATTTGGCAGATTAGGCAGGGAATTTACACTACTTTCAGTAAAATAACCAATAGTGGTCCATGACTAATTTCAGGTTCAGGACAGGCAAAAGAGTTAGGAAAAAAACCATTTTGTTGTCAGACGTTGTAAAATTGATGAAAATTCAAGGCTTCAAAGCGATAAAATTAGGAAATTAAATAAAATCAATTTCAATATAAATTCAAGGATTTTCTGGTATATATATTTTTTACAAACAGCAGCATATCAAGGCCTCGCTTGAAAAGATAATAAAAATTCCGTCAGAGTCCATTCACACTTAGCAGTTCCATCGCTAGTCGCTAAATCGTCTAAATACTTATCGATTAACGTTGTTTTTAATCGTAAAACGACAGGAGCGTTAGGTGTGAACGGACTCTAACCGAAGCACCGGTATAGTAACTGTACAATTAACGTTTTGCAGTGTTTGTTAAGCAAGGCTTTTTGTAGGGCTGGGTCGACTAGTCGTACTAGTCAATAGTCGGATTATATTCCCGACTAGTCGACCAGTGGTTCTGTAGTCGACTGGTCAGAAATTTTACAATACAATTACACTAATAAGACTTCTGGTGAAGGTTGAGTGTAAATATCTATTCAGTGCACAAATAGCTTGATCTACAAGTATTGTTTTGTAATTTTGTGTGTTATATTACTAAAATTCCGAGCAAAACGCAAAAACATTTACGGTTGTGCCCGGATATATCGATATTTTTGGTGCGGGAAAATATCATCGTATAAACGGGATATCGATATAACTGGAACAAATAATGCGGGGGTCTATTAATTTGGTGCGGAAAAAAGTATCAATATAAGCGGGATATCGATATAAGCGATATCAATATATCCGAGGAGGACTGTACTTTGATGTGTATTTTGACAGTACATGTATGCATACACTGAAGTTAGAATGTATTGTACAACTAGACGTATTAAATTGTCACTCGACTAGTCGACTAGTAAATTATCTAATCGTCCTAGCCCTACTTATTTGCATTCACACATTTTGCGTACACAATCCCATTACAAGAAAACTCCGTTATAAGATCTGATTTGTTGCCTTGCTTTTATGTGCTCATGATTGGCTGCCCCAAGTCACGAGAAACGCTGTTTTTCGTGGTACAACGTATACTCTAGTTTCTACTTTAACCTGAGTACATATCTTACACAGAATTGAACGTTGATGATATTTATTGTGAATAAGTACACGAAGTTCTCGTTTAACTTTAAAACTTACATCGCGTTTTCATAAACTTAATGAACAACTCTGCCAAACTTTAACGGATCCAATTCCAAGAAATTGGTGCGTTAAGAGCAGCATTAAGAGTAGCGTTATGTTGTTTATTGTGTAACGCTACCAGTCGGCATTACACAATAAACAACATAACGCTCATCTTAATACTTGTTGTGCATTAACGGGTGGGCGTTAAGCGGCTGTTAGGCCGAGTACAAAGCTACCCACCTACCTCGTCTGTACGCAAAGCTTAACTTTCAACAGATTATTAAATAACTATCAAAAGTTGAAGATTTCCCAACAATTGAATTTCTATTGAACTTCACGCTGGGTTATTGACATTCTATTGAAATAAATTTGATATAAATTTAACGACCTGCGGTGATTCAGTCTAAATTTAGTGTAAATTTCTATGACAAAAACAGCATCAATTTATATTGCGCTGGTTTCCTGTACTGGTGAACATTTTTCGGGAATATTTAGAACCCTCAGACGAATAATACAAATTGATAAGCATTTAACATTACAACACACAGTTAGCAAAAAAAGGCACGGAGCGAAAATTTTCTTTATGCCATTTAAATCACTTATTTTAATTTAGCAGGTTTGTGTATGTGTGTGTGTGTGCGTGCGTGTGTGCGTGCTTGTGTAACAACAGTAATGTTCCACTTGTGTACAATGGTGAATACTGTTACAACAGCACTAGTCAACAATCTCAGGCAAGTTTCATGAACGGACTATTAACATTACAGTTTTACGGGACAGGCAGCACATTCACTCACCAAATTGAAAAGAACTATGCGCGAACTGACTCATTTTGAAAACGTGACTTTGTAAAATAAATTTCATATCTGCTGACTGCAGGTCAATTATGTAATGCTATTTTTCTGCATATCTTGCGCAATGTAGATACCTGCATGTTTTTTATTCTATGAGACTTGTATCAATAAGAGCGACCCTGCTGAGATGCGCATCACGGTACAAGCAGCACTGCCTCATGTGATGCCTCACAGTCATCAAATTAGCCTCGTGCTAACCCTCTAATTATGACATTGCTGGTTTTAGTTTAAGTCATGAATAACGTATAATTAAGAGTCCTTTGAATCTGACAATAAAAGTAGTCCTTGCCATTGGCGGATCCAGGGGCGCTGGAGGCTGAATTTTTTTCCATTTTCATGTAGTTTTTGCCGATTTTTCCTCATTTTTCGGGATTTTTCAAAAATTTTGGGGTGGGTGCTCCCCCCACCCGTTGGGAAATCCTGGATCCGTCCCTGCTCGCTTCTCGTCCTTCCTGTAGCGAGGCTGTTAGTTGAAGAACTCTTTGATCTTGTGACGTTAGTTGGAGAGCTCCTTGATCTTGTGACGTTAGTTGGAGAGCTCTTTGATCTTGTGACGTTAGTTGGAGAGCTCTTTGATCTTGTGGCGTTAGTTGGAGAGCTCCTTGATCTTGTGACGTTAGTTGGCGTGCCCCTTGATCTTGTGACGTTAGTTGGAGAGCTCTTTTATCTTGTGACGTTAGTTGGAGAACTCCTTGATCTTGTGGCGTTAGTTGGAGAGCTCCTTGATCTTGTGACGTTAGTTGGAGAGCTCTTTGATCTTGTGACGTCCCCGGATCAGCGCGACTCGTGACTTGTCCATCGGGTACACGCTCTGCCGCATCACACGCACGTTTACTAAAATGTACAGTGGGTAAATTAACTCTGATTCCTCAGAGCGAGGGTACCAGTGGCTCCCCAAAACAATTGCGCGATGGTCCTAGAGTAGGGACCATTTTTAAAATGGGTATGAGCATGGGTTTGATGGTGTAAATTGTGTCATCCAAACTTGCTGAGTGTTACATTTCTTTACATAAAACTTATTAGGCCCCGCAACAGTCAAATTTCATGCTGAACCCATTATATCAGCATAAAATTCGATTGCTGCGGGGCGCTAAACTTTTGATAGTTATTTCACGATCTGTGAGATTATGTTGAAATAGCAGCATTAAATTTTACAACTCAGAAACATCACAATGCTGGTTCCTACTTTTGACTTGTATAAGTTCAGTACTGCTTTGGTAAACTAATTTGATATAAGTGTAATGTGCCATAGGTTTGAAGCACAATTTTGGCTTACTTCGACGACAAAAAGGACTTAAGTTTTTTTGTCAAATCTGACAGATCTGACAGATTTAGTAGACTTTGTAATTGAAAGGAGGCTGTGTGTTGTTTATATCTGCAATTACATTACATATCATAACTACTATTTATAATCAACAATATTTGGTGTATTTTTTAAAATTTGAACTAAAATTAGCAAAATAACAAGACTAAACAAATCTGTCAGATCTGACAAAGAAAGAAAGAGGAAAACGTCTATTGTGTTGCAGTAGGATACGAAGTCAGGTACTGCCACAAGTGTGGGGCAGCAGAAAACTCCTATGCTTTATTATTGCAGTTCTGCACACCATCACATAGTTTTAGTTATGAAATCGCACTTTGTATGTCATACTTTGTACCCTACTGGCAAAGAGTTCGGTACCTGATCGCCCCTCCTTGTCGCGGTAGGCGCGGAACGGACTCGCGAAGTCGCAGTACATATCGTCGAACTCGGCCCCATGGAGCCGCTTCACCGGTTGTAACGCCTTCTTAACCGAACTGAGGAACTGTCCCCCGTGACTCATCTCCCGAGCAAAGCTGTCCATCAGCTCTATAGCCAGGTCAAACCTCCCTACTGTACACCTGTAACAAGAACACATCCATCAGCTCTTTAGCCAGGTCAAACCTCCCTACAGTGCACCTGTAACAAGAACACATCCATCAGCTCCATAGCCAGGTCAAACCTCCCTACTGTACACCTGTAACAACAACACATCCATCAGTTCTACAGCCAGGTCAAATCTACCTACTGTGCACCTGTAACATGAACACATCCATCAGTTTTGACCTACAGTGCACCTAGAATAGAGTAATTAAGTTTGGAACAATGGAATTCCACGCTGTGTACTTGGTGTCATTCCCAAGAAATCCCCTTCCCTGGATGGTAAACTATTTTCACGCATTGCCAGTGTTGACCTTCTGACACCTGGATTCAGTACATTCAGTACACGGTGGCAGTTTACTGAAAAAGGTCCAATCCAACTGTTTTGGACACAGTGTAATTTTCTAGACCGGGGACCCAAATTAGGTTCCGGAAAAGGGTAATCACTTGACCCGGAAAAATGACCCAAAGATGGTTTGTCTCCCCAGTCAAATCAGTTGGACTAGACTGCTGCCTTTGTGTCAACAGCCTGCTGTGCAAGCCGAATTGGTAGGCTTTCTAAGGCTGTGTATGTGACATGGGCTGTAACTTACTTG
>JBCAUI010534483.1:0-11143 GCA_038406195.1 Haplosyllis anthogorgicola | reverse complement strand
TCAGTGCATAAAAGTCAAACAGCAGGTACCAGCACCTCCTAAGGGTGTACGGGTAAATAGAAGGCAGTATCAATATGATTCTTGTTCTTTTATTTTCAAATGGAAAGTGAATGGAAATGTGAGAATGCATTCAATCAAAGCACAGAAAAAACATAATAAAATGAATCCGTTTCAATTCCAGAAAGATTATTCGGAATACAAATAGGATTTAGTAGTAATACCGACAGTGTGAACAATCACCAAATGCCTTAAGTCCCTTAAGAGTATTTGCAGGAACACTAATAAAAAAATCCAAAAGAAAAGCGTTTCTACACGTGTTTGTCTCTGTATTTAAATTACCCATTTAACGATGAAAATTGGGGCAACATTTCTGTGATAGGTTTCTATAAATAACCGACCTTTTTTTAAATGAAACAGCAAGGTCAATTATTTTTGACTAGATGTCAAAATTATTAATATTGTATGTAAGTAACACTCTTCTGTGATGATTAAACAGTAATATTATCCTTTTTGTCTGTGAAACTCTCGACCTAAATTGAATCAGATTTCTCAGATTATGCATTAACAAATCACAAATTAAATTTGGTCAATTTAAATTCATCACACAAGTTTAGGTGCTTACCTGTCTGTTGTACATAAACTAATCACAGCAGAACAGACGAGTTTGGTGCAGTTGGGAAAATTTAAGTTTAAAATGTTTAAAAGTTAAATTATCAAATAAAGAAGAAAGTAAACATGAAATTTTCCCTTTTAATTCGATTTTTTAGTCATTGCAATCATCTCCTTTTTTGTAAATGTAAATTGCAATTTAATTTGGAACTAAGTGAAAAAACATAGAAAGTTTTATTCTAGACATTTTCCTCATGCACAGTCATGCCTCAATAGACAACAATAAATATTCTGAAAACTAAAGACATTTACTGAAAAGTGGCAAAATCCTTCATATGCAGGAAGAGAGAACGTTTTAGTGAGATAAAAGGTAGAGATTGCTTGTGCATGCAATTTGATCCGTACAATTTAAACGATTCAAGTGGCAAAGCTCTCCGTATTGGATTAACTCTGTCTGCGACACATGCAGCTAACAGTCTTTGGCGATGGCTTTTTTATTAGTTGGATTACACAGAACGCCCGTTTCTGTATTTGAATGCGCGTTTGAATAGGTGTTTGAAAAAAGAAATGCGTATTCTAAATGCACCTCATAATTATTAAAATGTAACAGTACAAGCGCGTCAGGCCGCAAAATATTCAGGTTGGATTTAGCATTACAAACCTGACTTACAGTAAGCAGAGATGGAGAATTTAGTTCAAATAAGCAATAGACAACAAAATTGTCAACTGCAGATCAAAATGTGTCAGGAAGTAGCTAGATATAAACTCATGAAAAATAGTTTTCCGAATATCTAATGAACAAACATCATTCGTAAAGCCTTTCATAAAACCAACATCAAGCGAACATGCTGAGTGAATAAAGCCCTGAAAAATAACCTGTCAGAATGCAACTTTCATGTCTGTAAGAATCTGAGCCTGTAATCGATCAGCACTAATCCCTATTGATGTTTCCGCATTCACCTCGTTTCTGACATTGCTCCTTTTGAGTACATTTCTTGATTGAGTGAATATGACAATTTTTACACTCTTTTTACGGCATAATGTGATGAGTAACACCCGAATAAATGCGAGGAGAGATTAAGTCTTCTCCACGAACATGCAATAGTAAGAACAGTCAGCGCAGCAGTGCGTTTTTTTGGCCTTAACAGTTATTAATTATGTTGCCCACAGCTCCGATCTGAGTGCTGGTTGTGTTGGGGTGGTAACAGCTGCTGCAAGGATTAGGGGCAGAGTCTTGTTTGCACAGATCAGCTCATGTAACCCTCGCGCAATTGTTACTTCTTGCACTGCCGCTTATTTGTGTTTAAATTAAATGGGCTAAGTAGCCGACATTTTCATTCATTAATTGAACCTCATGCTTTCAGCAATGAGGGTCTATGTATCGGACGAAATCTACATTTGTGTTCTGGGCCGCCATTGCAAAAAGTTGACCAGGACCCCCCTCCCCTAGCCCCCACCCCCGGACTGGGGAAAATGAATTTCTGGCCATTTCAGACAATTATAGGAAAGAGTAGGGGGACGCATGAGGGTCAGTGCTCCTTACCGGGACACGTTGTTGACCTTTTAACTTCCATTATACATATTTTATATTATTTTTTCCAAATCATATACTTGTATCACATAATTTTATCAGTCCGCAAGACATAGCAACATAGTATATTCTCTGTTTTTAATAGTAATTATTTAGCACAATTAGCCTAATTAGCTTATCTTTTATTTAAATACAAAAGGCCTTTCCCTCTAGACCATTTTTTTGCACGGAATAAGAATATCTTTGAATACCTTTTACAACTTGCCCATTGTACTCTCTAGTAAAGCGTGTATTGACACACTTGTCTTTTGCATACAATTTTATAAAGCAATTTTCCGTTTCATGTTTCAGTAATTCTCTTTGTGATCTGTAATATCCCAGTGATTTAAGGATTACCCAGTCATCTCATGTGCCAACTGTCGTGGGTAAAAGCTTACCTGCGAGAAATCCACAAGGTCAGAAAAACGATGCACCACGGTTCCCGCAAAAGATGCAAGCTCAACAGTTTTGAGAATTTTCTTTATAAAATGGCATTACTTGCCTGACTAACAGTCACAAAAGTAAACGTCCGTTGGAACTGAACGTGAAACGGTACATGTGGTTTATTTGACCAGATTTACAGAGTTTTCATTAGTGGCATCGGACTGTAACAACACGTTCAATAAAGGTTATGAAAACGCGCTGTTATCATGTCAAGGCCCCCAAGATTGAATCTGGGTCTAACTAAATTTATATATAATAATCAGTGATAAAAGGCATGTAACCGTATAAAATCGAAGATGAAAGCATTAGGATGCTCCTTCCTCCTAGATTTATTTCGTGTTTCTATTTTCGTGTATTTATTTCATGGATCAGGTTTAAATCCAACACTCTACATAAAATATTTTTTGTGAAAATGTAAATAACCCAATATCATTTTATTTTTCCCCTCCAACACGAAATCCTGGATTCACTCATGCAGGTCTCTGTCTCTGTGCTTTATCACACACTAGTGATATCTTGAATGGACCACTTCCAAATTACAATAATTCATTAATGTATATTTATATGTTGAATGGACCAAATCTTTATGAAAAAGAATAAAATGGTATTGAGTTATTTCATAGTGTACATGTACATGTACACAATAATAATAAACAGATATCCGTATATTAGATGTTTCATATTTTTACACTTGAAACAGATGCCATAAAAAGCATGCTGATGAATCGGTTTTGGCATCTGGTGCTTTCTACAGTTTAATTTAACTTAGTTTTTTGATAATAAAAATTAATGAATGCAAAAACATATATACACTTATTCAGGGCTTGCAAACATTTTGTTAACATTTATGCTACATACAGGTTATTTATAAGATAGGTTAACTCTCTTTTGCCCATGCATGTTGTGTTACTATACAGGTAGTTTTAGATCATACACTTTTAGACTGTGTTGCTTGTAAATTCTATTTTTTATGCCATTCAATTGAGTCTCAATTACTTGTGACAGGTTTTGTGTTGCCTTACAATTTTGGGGCACTATAGTTTTTGGTTCTAGTCTAGACTTTACTTTTCTTATTTTCTGTTTTGGCATACAGTTTTATGGTTACACAGTCTTTCTTATCAATTAACTAGTAAACAAAAGCAGTAAACTTTCAGAATAACAGATTAAAGTAATAGTAAATGATCTTAGATGAATATGCAGAACAAAACACAGTAGTTCACCATGCTACTTTGAGTAGACTGAGGTCACTAGTACATGTCTACTTTCAATCTCACACCCCGGATTATTATGCCGGTTTTGGTGTGAATCAATATATACTGTATTGGCATGAAGTTCTTATCTTGTTTATACTCAGGCTCACCCAATGGTTTGATAATGCACTTTTTGCAATGGTGTCACAATTGTTCTTGGTGCACAAATTGCTCCTGACAATGTTCATGCTTATAAAAAGGGCCTGTATGAGTGCACTTATGGATTCGCAAGTTACGAATGTTATACATTGTGTAGTTTTGACAGACTTCACAAGCCCACTTTACTCCACTATGTGATAAGAGGTGTCTGTTGAGGCAACTGCCTCTTTTATAAGCCTTACCACATGCCAGGTAGTGACACTGAAAGTATTTGAGCTTCTTGTGGTTAATTTTATGCTGGTTGTATTCACTTTCAAAATGAAACTGTCTATCACACTTGGAGCAATGATATTCCTTCACACCATGTTCATACAGGTGCCTCTTTAGGCTACTCAGCATATTGTAACATTTGTTGCAGTCTGTACAGTACAATTTCACTTTGTGGACTTGTATGAAGTGTCGGTTTAGTGTCTTTCTACAACTACACTTTTCCCCACATAATTCACATTGGATGAAGGGATGACTCAGTCATTTTCTTATTCCTTGTGTAACAACAGTGAATTCCCCAACAACTCAGGTGGTGGCAATCTATGTGTTGCAGTCCTGGAATGGGTGTTAAACCCTGGCTGGTCATGCACTACCCACTTTGGTAATGTACATTTTGTGTGTACATCACCGGTTTTGGATTTATCAGGTTTTTTCACCAGTGTATTGCCTAGTACTGGTCTTTTACAGCCTGTGTTGACTGAATTGGGTCATTTGGGTCATTTGGAAGGTAGAGGTATTATGGTGATCTCTGGTAATTCTGAGTTGGGTTGCACTATGTACAGTTTGACAGGTCCTTTGGATTTTGTGCCATAATGGTGATCTAGTGGGTCTCTTGAGGGTGACAGTTTGGCAATATCCATCTGTGTTGGCTCATAATTTGGATCTTTTCTGAGGCTTTGTCACCCACATCCTCGAAATCTGCATACATTGGTCTCTCATGAGCATTGCTAAGTCATGTGCCATAGCTGTGTTTGGCTTTGTTTGGGCTGACTGGTTTTACCTTAGGCCTGTCAAGTGTGGTCAGTTTGTGTTCATAATGGCTTTTTGGGTGGCTACCAGCCAACTGTAATCCTATTGGGAAATTAATTTTGACTATTTCATCAGTGAGTAGTTTTGACCTTGGTTTCATCTGAACATACATGTTTTATCCACAGTATGATAGGAAGATGTTGGTCCTTATTATTATTTCATCCTTTTTGTCATAGTCTATTTGCATGGTAGATCATCTGCTTCCATCTAGTTCAATTGTCATGTGGATGTTAATCATTTGTGAGAGACACAAAATCACTATTTCATCACCAGGGACTATTTATAATTTCAATCCACTGTTCATACATTAAACCCTTTCATTTTAACAGTTGCTCACATTTTTTTTACTAATTTTGTCAGTGTCATGCTCTATGTAGCTATATAAGTTTTCTTTTAGTTTTTCCACAATAATTTCTGCCCATTCTGCATACACAAGGAATAAACTTTTTTTGCACTCATGAGGGTTTTCAAAGTTACATTGAAAGTTAAGTTCATGATACCTGATTGATTCTATTTTGTCAACATTTTCCTGAGTGATCTTAGAGCAATCTGGTATTTTCTTTACTACATCTGTATAAGGGATGTTAAGTTCTTGATTTAGATTGAGCTCTTTTGAACATTTTGTCCACCAAGTGTTGTACTCATTGTGAGATGCCATGTTGACTACACATGGTGCATCTAGGTCAACTATGTATCTCCACCATGTGGTCAGTGTATTACTTCATTGCAAACACATGTGATGGTTTACAATTGCATGCCAACAGAGGGAAGAAGAACCATAGTTTACTATTACGTGTTGGTTTACAATTATCAGCCAATCTTATTTGCTACTTCCATATACAGTACATGTAGTGTTGCCATTAACTTCAGGCTAATTTAATAAAATGTGCTTTAATTTTTTTATGAAAAGTATCACATTAGTTGCATTTTTTATTGTTCCGGGTAAACAATTAAATCTTGATATACTCTTGCATAGAAAACTTGAATTAAAAGTTGTACATTGATGTGTTAAAATATTTGGTAGAGTTTCTTGTCTGGTGTTGTATTTGTGTGTTTTTTACCCAATGTTCATTTACTGATACTAGAGAAACATTCCACAACTGGTTTTGGTGCATGATCGTTCTTGACATTATAAGCAAGTTTTCTTGACTTGATCATTCTTGACATTATAAGCAAGGTTTGTGTGGTAGTAACGTTTCCCTTTAATCACAATGCTATTATTATTCCATCTACACTTTCCCTTGTAGCTTTCATGTCAAACAATGTGTTTATAGATTGAATGTAAATACTCTCATTCAGCTTTTATGCTTCACTTAATTTTTCTTCTACATACACTCCTTGTGGGAGTCTCAATTTTTTTTCATGGGAAAGTCACAATCAGTTTTGAGAACGAACTCGATTTCTATTGCTCGGGAGGTATTCATGGGGTAGATGCCTACTCTCAAACAGCAGCTGAGTAGAAGGTTTGATACAATGTCCCTTGATCTTGTCATTCTTGTTCTGTAAGCAGTTTCCCATTGGGATTCTGCTATGCCAGTTAAGACTACCATTTTTTCATGTATTCCATCTTCTAGTTGAGTTATTGCCTCATGTTTTTTCCTGGTGATTTTTTAAGCACTCAGTTTCCAGTTGCTTTATTTGGGTTTTCAGTTGCTCATTTTCTTGCTCAAGTGATTTCATTTTCCCTTCTACTTCATCAATCCATTTTTCCATCATGTTTAAAGCATTCAGCTTATCCTGTAGTTCTGTGACAGTTTGTGTAATTTGTTGTAGAGTTCTGGTATTGGTTTCTATAACCGAGTTCATATCTTTGATATTTCCAGACAGTTCTAGTCTTAGCTTTGCAATTTCACTAACTACACTGCTAATATCAGTTGTTGATGGTTCTGACTGGGCAGTTGCATCTTCCATAGAATTTGTTGTTGTTGGTAGAGTTTTCAGCTTTTCTTGCTCATATTGGGTCCCTGCTGTAGGAGTATCATTCCTTTCCTGTTGATCCATCATGCTAGGTTCTGGTTCTAGATCAGCCAGTTTTCCAATTTATTTGGTTAGTTTGATTCTAGCAGACTGTGTTCTGATGCAAGTCTTTTTGCTGGGACTCATGGAGTTGGAGTAGTTTCTGTTGATTTTGTCCTGCCTGTATCAGTGCTGGATGCATTAGCTACTGTTCCTTCTATTGTCTTTAGCCTGCTTGTGTCAGTGTTAGATGCATTCACTATTGTTCCTTGAGTGAAAGACTTTATGCTTGGCTGCGATGGGTTCTTTCTCTTTTTCTGTTGATGTGGCTGAACTTGGTGTACTGCTTTTCCTCACCTGTTGCCTTGGTGCCCCCTTTGCACTAGCAGGGCCTGGTATGGGTTTTTTTTCTGGGGGTTTTTCTTTTTATCACTTTCTTCATCTTTAACCACATTTACACTACTTCTTGTTTTTACTGTGTGTTTACCTTTTTGTGTTGCTGTTTAATTATAGTCCTTTTTAGTTTTCTATCTTACTTTAATTATTCCTCTAGTTTATATGGCTGTGGCCATTCTTTTCTTGGAGTATTTATTCTTGTGTGATATCTTTTTCGATGGAAATTATTCCATGTTTATTGAGCATGTGTTGCCACACAATTGTTATAACCTTTTCTGCGCATTTTTCTAAATCGGGTTACACAATGTAATTAGCAAGACAAAAAGGAAAAAGGAATGCAATATTACAAAGACCATCCACCTGCAGGGGCTGAATAATACATTATAGTGGTATCCGCTTCACTGCTAGTAGTAACATTTTCATTAGTACAACCATGTAGATGGAAAAAAATCCAATTGCTTTTATGGAACTGAATTATTCAGTTTGGAGTGAAAAAGGTTAAGCTTAAAATAAAGGGCAGAAGAAGCATATTTAGTTACTGCCGACGTTTGTCCTTTACGTGAGGCTGCGTTTTTGTTTGTTTCTACATAGGTTGCGCTTTGACCAGCCAAGGCTCCTCCTACGTCCGCGCTTAAAGTAGCCTTTGTCCATCAACTTTTAAAAAAAATGATGACGTAACTTTTCACAAAATTGTTACAATTTTTGGTAGACAATTTAAGATCGGGGCGATATGTCTCATGGATTCACTTGTATTATGTCCTTTGCGTCTGTAATAGACTGGACTAATATAGCCTTTTTATGAGTCAGTTTAATCAACAACTCTTGGAATTGGCTTACACAACAATAATATATCTTGATTAGATACCGAAGTGACAATATAGACAATCTAATTCAACAGTGTACGTTTCTAAAGCCTATTGACAGTTCTTCACTTGGATGAAATTCGCTTTTGTTTAGAACAACTCCAACTCATCTCGAATATAAAACTTATTTTTAGTATTATGACCTTTTCCAACTTCAGAAAGTATAGTCAACAAATTATGATACACAAAAAAATCCCATTATGATTTCTATAAATCACTAAATTTATCTCATCCACACATAGAGGTGTCAGTTACACTATGGTTTAATCACAGAAAGCTAAACGTACAATGGCTCATGATTGAAAGAGCACGATCTTCATTTTTATAACATAATCTAAAACGATACTTATTCTATTTTCTTTTAAATATATTTCTTCTTCATTGAATAAGCCAACACAGTATGATTACTCTTAAACACCATTATCGGGCACAGCCTAATCAGAGGAAGCCTTCTTAGGCAGAAATAGCACGGTTTTTCATGTGAAGAAAAAGACATTGGCTTTAGGTTTTAGGAAATTTATTTTGAAAGTTTAAAGCTTGAGGTGATGCAGGACCACGATACGAGCCGCGTAGAATATTTGAGGACAAAGCAGTTTTGATAACACTTGGAAAAAATGTGTGAAATGTTATTGTTCCAAAACTGATTGTAGGCTCTGAAGAGCTGCAAATATTAATTATATTTTTTGTTTTATGCCATGAATTATAGTAAAGTCAGTCAATAATATTATCCAAGGTTACCCAACCGAGTATTAGGGGTATTATTCCACTAGAGGGCGTTCGGTTAGGTGGGTTTTTTTAGACAGGGCCCCATTGCAAGCAGATCACGGGACCATGGGGCACAGAGCACCAGGTAAACGGTAGACACTTACCCAAGGGCCCGATATAACAACCATAGCTTAGAGAAACTACCTAAGCATCAAGCCTTGAACTAACATACATGCAACTTAACCAATTAATTATACATTATCTGGTTCCATATTCTATCTCCATGCTTTTTTCGTGCCCAAAGTGCACAGGTGCTCGTTACTACAAGACGTTTTTTCTTCTCTAATCAAATCCGCTCACAAAGGAATAGATCAGATGTACAACTACGTACTAATATAATTAGTTCCTGATGAACATAAACATCAATAAGATTACATAAGGAACCATGATCGACATGTGCCTTTATCCCTAAATGTGCATGTCTTCCAGGAAAATAATCGTGACTAGGAGGGTAGCTTATTTTATTATCGTTGCATAGTCGCATTTGTTAAGAACACACTAGGAGGAACCGGCCCTCTGGACGTTTACCCTTTCAAGGGAATCTGCCATGTGCTTTTGTTGATTTCATTTTCACCCAATGATGATCTCCTTTGAGACGTCATTAGCATGATTTATTATTCTGTTCCTTGATTGGATAAGACTTCCAAGGGTTCAAAGGCCATTGAGTTCAAAGTGTCAGCCACGTGACAGAATCAAGCGTTCTAATTGTTTAGTAAATGATTATATTCAAGAGCAAATAGAGAAGAATGGTAAAGATTATATTGATTTGATAGTAATCGACGCACAAGTTTAAGACGTGCGTAGGTGTCCAAAATATTTCAACACTGAGGTCACTGCACGAAAAATACCACTCAGATCTTTGAGGCTTTTCTCAAAACGTAGATTAACGTTTAAGCAAACGTTTGCCGACAGCGAGCAACGGCTGCACATTCATTGCACTTTACGCAGAATGTAGTACCTCGCAATATGCAGCTAATGAGAGAAAATGATTTAAGTAATGCTAAAGACTATTAAACTCAGCAATAAAACATGCGGATTACAGACTATTAGGAATACACCCGTACTGAATCGAAGCCTGGAACCAATAAAACTCAATAGTATCTTTATGATTAGATTATGCCTTGTTGTTCCTTTCTATAGCTTACTATTCAGGCACACAAAGAGTAATTAATGGTACTTATGAGTTATCATGTTCGATAGCCATTTATTTCGACGAAACCTTGCTTATTAATATCACAATAGATCTATAAACAGCCAACCGTATCTCAAGAATAAAACACAAAGGCGAATGAACATTACACTTACAATGGGAAAAGAATGAGTGTTTTTATTTTCAATCTCTACCAAATCTACTTCATTTTCCAGACACATCAACTCTCAGATTTTTAAACCGATTTTTGTCTCAAGACAATTTTTAGTTTAAATGCCATTTAGGCTGATACTAATTTCAGTCCAATAATGGAATATTGTTCCAAGACTAAATTCAGTCCTTGAACCAAAACATTACCAAGAAGTTTACATTTAAAGAGATTGCAATTCAATCACAAAAGGCTATCGATAGAGGCCATCAATTGATATCTCTGGAAAATTTGGTAAATTAGGTCAACGCAATTGATAAGAAAGACTTAGAATGATTCTTATTAAGTTCTGTGGCATTTTACAGAGGTTAAGAATCCGTGGGAAGCCGAGTTGAAATCATTATCGCACCTGACTAGCCTCTGGTGTGGTCCAGCATCTCACTGCGCCTGAACTTGTGCGGCTTCGCTAACCAAAGGGGCCGCGGAATGGTGCCACATCTCAACTGGTTGCGATTTTAGGGTGATGAAATGGCCCTGATAGAAAGTTTGAATATCACGGGCATTTATTAATTTCTCTTAAAATATTGCATTGATAATTGAGGAAATAAGCTATTACGGTAAGAAAACTTTTATTTAAATTTGGTTTAGTTGTCCTTTTAATATCTGTATCACATATTTGGAGATAGCGAGACATCTCCAAAGATGTGATACAGATATGAAACAGCACAAAATTAATTGTAACAAGAATGCCTTCCAATCAAAGGCCGAACTGCCCGCTTCGCAAATAGTCATTAAAACGTAAATAGTAACTAAAAT
>JBCAUI010534472.1:0-11143 GCA_038406195.1 Haplosyllis anthogorgicola | reverse complement strand
AGTGTGATGAATCAAACTTCAGGTTTTTAGCCTGAAGACCACATAGTCTTATCGAATTTCATTCGATAGACAATTACCACAGATTTGCATGTCTTTGTCAACCAACCACTCCAGCAATACTTTACGTAGTTGAAGGTTTTATTTACATGGTCATACCTTAAAGGTCGCCAAGGCAACCAATATCAAACTCAGTACCAACCAAACTCCTACATTATTTGATAAAATTTATAGCATTGAATTTGAACTCTCGAGAACCTCCAAGCAAATGCCGACACTCTTTATGTAAAATATACCACTTAAGGCAAAGCGGTTGTCTAATTAATTGGAACCCAATCAAAGTAATTAAAATCATCAGGCCATTACAGTCTCTGTTGTGTATTCTACGTACTGCTGTATCTCTTCTGTACACAATCTCTTATTTCCCTGTAATTTCATTGGAAATTCTTCGAGTTTCATGCTACAGTTTCTGGGGCATGAAACCAATAATATTGTTCAATCTTTTGAGCCATTGTGGAAATTGTATCACAATACAAAATGCTTTCGTCGAAAAAGTTTTGAACTTTACAAATCTGATTTCACCTGCCAAATCTTTCTTCCATTTAATAGCGATATCAGATGAGACATATGCCATCTTCTAGTGTTTGTGGAAAGACTCTTATGACCACGTTCCATAAATGGGGCATTTTGCTTCTGACAATGCACTTTAAGTTTTCTGCACCATTTATATTAGGCACTGAACAATTGCAGGAAACAAAGCTAATTTTGTGATTTATCTCATGATCTATGATTACTTTCGTGTTTCATTTCTTTTTACTTTTTGTAATTGATAACAAAGGAAAATATAACAGTAGGCTACTTTCTGGTATGAAGTCACAGGTCAGTCAGTATCATTCGTCTGCCCATACAAGTTCACGATTACCAATAAGGAAACCGACCAGTTCCCAAGAAATGCCTTAGTTACCACATTGGTTGTGTAAATTGGGGGATATTCCATTGTTTCACGTCTAGGCGTGAAATTTCATGTCACATAACCATATTTGTGATATTTAAAGTTTATGTATCCTCCTAAACGAATAACACCATTCATTTAACAGTTTTAGCCCATCATTATATTTTGAACTTAATAAAAGGTATTTGTTTAATGAACTGTAACAACCAGTCACGGTCTGTACACTTTACTTTGTAAGGTACTTGAATCAGCAACGGAACGATACCCAAAAACAGCTTTGATGGCATCGAGATGCCTGAAGGTAGTGTGACAGTTGCCATGGCAGAATGAATTAGTTAAGCTTCAGTTTGGCATGCCATACAGGGCTTTTATAAATTATCTGTTTCAAACCTTGGTGTATGGCCATTGAATTAATTAAAGTCAAATTATTCATTTAAATGACTCACGTTGTGCAGTGTAACAATGCAAAACTCCTTCACCAATAAAAGCTACTACCAGTATTTATTCTTTTGGGTCATCACTACTTTGGTAACAGTACTGTACCAGTGCCAATAAGCCATCAAATCTGCCAAATCAAGCTAAACTCTCCGGACCTCCTCAAAGATACATCTGAGAGGGCAACGTGATCCACTCGACATCACCACTAAATCTATCGGATAAAAATATAGACCAAATCAGGTGTAACCAAAGACTCCTTAAGTTTGGTGCATAAGAGGAACCTGATCCAATCAGCAGCACCAATCAAGCAACAAAATCCTGCAATCTGATCGAAAAACCAGCTGGATCTCACGGTGTTAATGTAAAGCTCTGTATGCATCAAGTTGCAGCTTGTTTCTCACCATGGATAACAAGTGACCGCGTCACACACTACTGGCAGCACCGTATCATCAATATGTGAAATATACCTGTTAAATTAATACAGTAATTTATAAAAAGAAGAAAAAAAAGAAGAAAGATTCGGCATAACCAGGAAATAATCACCTTTGTGACATGTACCCTAAATTGCCGATTTGACGCGCACTCCCAAATTGACGCGCACCCCCTTTTTCATCCTTTGCAGCACTTTTTAAAAAGTCATTTATGGAACTTTTCACCATCATAACTTGTTGACTGCATGTTGTGGATTGTAATCTTTCTGCGTGTGACCAAATAAGAAAGTTACGATGTCTTAGGATACATGGAATAGATTTCCAGTTTTGTGGTCCTTCAAAATGATGTTACATGACATAGGGGTTGGGTCACCAATTGTCAACAAGTTTTCCAAATAGAATTTTCATGATCTGAAATGTAGCATGGTGCAAAAAATAAGTGTCATGCGCATGCGCGTCAAATCGGCAATTTACGGTATGTTTTTCTTGTATCGGGAATCCAATGAGATACTTTTACGCTCGACTATTGCACTTCCACATTCACCTATCCGTAGAGACAGCGATGATGCTACTGTGATTCCAACGAATCGGATAGAATCAAGGAATACTTTTCCTTGTAAGGCAATTGTCACGCGGCTTACTAGAGTACCATGTGTGTGCTGCATCTTCCGCCAAAATAGTGATGACTACCGTGCGAGTCTAGACACCTACCAAAACGTACCAATTGAACCCCAAATGTCCCCAAATGACCTTTACCTTGGGTACGGAACTCCATGACTATGCCCATAAAAAGACAACCTCCTCTTACAGAACATGATGTGGTACCCAAATACCATCACCGTTAAAGTTTACAAACATAATAAAATGCATTAACGTATCAATAAACGTGGATAATAAAACAAAGATGCGACGGGTGAAACACTTTTTTAAATAGTTCTTACGTCAAGGATCTGATATCAGTGGCATCTCTAGTGCTTTGTAATATCTGACCAATCTTAATGGAATCCTAGAAACTAGGATTCATAGAATAGCATCAATATCAAAACAATAATTCATTTCCAAATGGTAATCTAATTGATGGTGCAATAAATCTTCCTGAAATCAAAAGATAAAACAAATTAAAAGATAGAGAAAACAAAAGAGCTTTCGTTTCCTGTTATTTAAACAACAACTATTATGAAACTATATGTTGTATGTGTGAAGTAAGCAGTGTTATCAGTTGTAAAATAAAAGGCATCATATTGATCACTATTTGTACCATAGATCTGTGTTAATCCTTACTTTTTAGATGTAATTAATTACTGTTGGTATGGAAAGACGTTTCTGAGTTGCAAGCAATTATGTGATTACACAAATTGTTACACAATTCTTTTATTCTGTCTTTCTGGATAAGGATGTACGTCACTCTACAAGTGTTTGCGCAGTTGCAGGCTTGGATCATTTATTCATGTTATTTTTGAAGATTAAAACCAAGTTAGCCGAAGCCTTAAAAAGACGATGAACAAGCCTTTAAATAAGCTCCTTCAAAACATCGAACACTCAACTGGTTCTTTTAAAACTGAGAATTAAAAGGCGATCACAAGGTTGGATCACCTGAAGATTTTATGCGCTGAATGCCACATTTGTGTTTTAAACATCTTTGGGATTCATGACTAAGTTCATGCACGAGTTAGAAAAGCAGTCAGTCTCCATGTTTGATATTTCATCCTTTGAGTCGGGATGGGAATACCGAAGTTCTCTCAACGTGATCAATTTGGTTTTTACCTTTCTTTGTGAAACAGGCATAACATAAATTTTAAAATAAAAATAAAGATTGACCTTTATATCTCTGAACAAGGAATAATACCTCGAGTGTGACGATCTCAATTCGACAAGGGTTTACAGTAAATTTTACGTTTCGATCTAAAAAAAATACTACATTGCACACCTGGGTAAAACAAGAACAGGTCTATAATTAGTAACCATGGCTACATCCTGCTTAAGACACGTGCAATTGCATTCATCATTTCATCTTATGACGGAAATAAACCCCCGGAAGACACTCAAAGCACGTTTTCCCCAAAGTACAGGGTATTAATTTGGTATACGGTACCCTTATGGTACTGTCTCAGAATGTGTATTTTAAATGGTACAGAAGAAACCGCATTAGACAGTGAATGGCTTATACCATCACTTTGGTATGCACTACCACAATTTCCATTCTGGGAATCTGAACAATTATGGTGATCCTTTAGAAAAGGGCAAACATGCATGCGTGTCTGAATTTTTTTTCAATAGGATGACTTCAAGGAAATGATGCAAACAAGAGAGGGTAGTTGCCATTTGTACAAGGAACAGTTCTATTTGACACAGTAATAAGCCTTATTAAAATGTTTTTGCTTCAATCCTACCTCTATGAGAGTAAATTGCGCGTACAATTGCAATAACGTTGGGGTCATCGAGGTCATTGCATTCGGCAGCATCCCTTTTAAGTTTCAAGACACTGAATGACTTCACGTCAACATATGCCATGGGCAGTTGTGTAACTTTATTGATCTACCAAACTGAATATTATTTTGTTCTGTTCACTAATGTTTAGATTTGATGAAGTTCTGTTACAATGGTGATATATATTATTTTATTTTCACCACATGTAAAGCGGCCCGCTTAACCGTTTGTCAAACAATGACCAGCAGTATTCACTTTTTATGATTCTACCAGCCACACACACATGTACATATAAGGCACGTTTCAGAGGCTGGCAGCCGTTTTGTAAGGTTTTCTTTTTATTGTGTGTAAGGCACTCCAATTTGAAAAGCTAAAGACGACGTCTACGTCTGTTGTGTGCAGTGTCCTAGATTGTGTTATGAATCAGGCCAAGAACCACCGTGAAAAAGTAGTCATTCAGTGCTCAGATACCAACACAATGTACTCGTTCGTTGCACATGCTTTTTAGAGCTTGCCAAATTTTTGAAGTTTTAAAATTCGGGTTTATGTTTGTCAGTTTGTTCAAGTTGTGTGGTACCTTGAAGTCAAAACTTACCAGAAGATGACCAATGTCAGTTATTGCTGGAATTGAATTGCGTGGAAAGAGTGGGTGGTGGGGTGTATTTCGCAAAACGCACACAAATCATTTTACTTGGATACACTTCCCTTAATTTTGGGCGTTAATTATTACACACAAAAAAACAATGACATTATCATAGATCAGAGGTAGATAATTATCTACCTCTGCATAGATTTATTGCTTTCATAGCCCCATGGCATTTCTCACTTGGTGTTATGGTCCTTTGCTCCGTTCTATTTTTAGCACAGCATCTAAGTATCACACCTGAACTATCACGATACCTTCTTCAAATCCACCTCCGTTTCAATAAACAACATTTAATAACTACAAAATGTCAACACATCTTAGTCACCACTAAGATAGGCGGTATTTGGGTGGAGATTTTCTACTTCGAGAATATGCAATGCACAAATATGTTAGACCAAAGAAATTTTACCGCCAAAACTCTGGAGCCAAAGCATCATGGCTGCTGGTGTCACAAGCACATGGTAGAGTACTGTGAGTCAAGATTACGCAAAGATTTGAAACATATTACACTTTAGATGTATCCCAAAAGTGCATCATTAAGTAGCAAGAAATATGAGCAATACCTGCATAAAGTCTAAACATAAGTTCTTCAGCCATTGTCATATCTGGTCGAGGCAAGTTAAGGTTGTCAGCCATGTTGACTACTGTGTGAGTGAGAGTGTAAATGCAATGTTTGGTATGACAGTGTGACTAGTGGTATGGCCGCAGCAACTGGCACGCTGATAGGGTATGTAGGTCAAGAGATGATGAGGCTGGGTGGCGGCTGCTAACGCTGGATATTGTGTGTGATGGGTCCCCTCCTCCTTTCTTTCTGATGCTGACTTAACAGTGAAGTAAAGTCTTTAAATTCCTTTATGTCTTGCTCTGAATGGATGTTCTCTGAGTGTCATTGATAATTTTCCATATTATCATCCAAACAACTATTGGAAATTTGAAATAATCCTTTCAATTTCAAATCAAATTCCTAGTTCACCAGCAACAGTTTCAGTTTGATGATCTTTTCAAAAAAGTTTGTTGGTGCCATTTAGTTAATCATAATGCATCACTTCATCATTCTCCATCTCATACAGACACAACGATGGAACCCAGCATCAAGTCCAGTAAAACATTTACCATAAACAAATTTCGAAGCCTAGTGCATTTTAAAAAGTTTAATGGCAGTAACCACACGAGGCTGACTTTGGACTCGTGTATGATATGGTGGCCTGTTTGGCTGCCTGATAAGGCTCTGTACCTGTATCAAATGCTTGGCTAAATATGGTACAGGCTACACTGTCAATTGAAGATGGTACCTGGCTGTGGAGGAATGCAATGGAAAAAGGTAGGGCAATTATTGACTAAATATAAAAAGGGGTGAAAGCGGGGCAATGCAATAGGGCCACAATAGGAGCTTTATGAAGACCTCGTCTAGATAGGGGTTCGCAAGATAATGGCAGCAGAATCTGAATTTCAATCTCCAAATCAATGACAGTCATTATGCCTTATGTTGAACAATAGAAAATTGTTTCCCATGGATGTAGTTAACTATTGTGGTGAATGAACTGTGTAAACGTCAATGATGCAAAACCCATCCTCTTTGTTCAATTGTAATTATTAGGCAACTTGGATTAGTTAGCCTACATAAGGTAACAGTAGCGATTAAATTTAAATGATCGCATCACATGACTGACGAAATGCATTGGTGTAGACATCCACTAATACGTTTTACAAAGTGAGTATTTGTGGAGGGTGGCAACAAGTTTGGGTATACGTTCCGTGCATTCGTTTTACAAACGAAATTGCATCATCATTACACATAATACGTTGAAAAACATTCAATAAATTCTAATAGATCATGCCAAGACATTTTTAGTGTTAAAGGTCAAATTGAAAGTTCAACCAAATTTTCTTAGATCTATTGTCTCTCCCATCACATTTATAACTTAACCAGAAAAATACTTTTCCAAAAAACTTCAAAATGTATTATGCTGCACAGCCATAAAAAACACACATGGCAACTTTTACATCTTGTTTGGTCCAACGGGTCCAATTTACATAATAGCCTAATTTTAATAGGCCTTTGTTGCATTGAATAGACTTGGAACTTTGGATTGCATACCTACGCATGCAAAACTGCATCTACGTTGCCTAAAATTTCCTATGCATAACTAATGTAGTTTACGGCTTCAGCAGCTGAATGCCGTGGACTTTGAACCAGGGGGCTCGGTGGTCCATCGTGATGTGTACATGGACTGTTCTTTTTCATTACGGAATAGTTTCATTCTTATGCACAGCGAAGTTGAAAACAATTAATCTTTCATGAAAGAAAGGTTATGCTCATTCTATCCGTTTAGTCATCTACAGTTTTCAGCATGATAGAAAAAGGCACTTCATAAATCTACAATCATTTTATGCTGTTTGATTCATCATGTGTACTATTTAGTTGCGCACACAATTGAATATTTTTTAATTATATGTCATTACAAAATATGTTGTAAAAGGGTTAAAATGACAATTTCAATTCTATTTTCAATGCATAGAATTAATTGTAATCGAGCTGCAATGAGTTTCCTTTTTCAAACAATTACAACGTGCAATTTTTTTCTTCAAAACCCAAACCAACCTCATGCGTGATGGTGATTATTGTCTTTTGTGCATTTCTGCTTATTGAAGGCTTAAAAGGCGAATTTCATGCCAGTGGCCAAAAGACATCTTGCAAACCTAGGATCTTAACCCCTTGGCAACAAAGAAAACAGATATGAATGCGGTCTGAATCATTTTGAAAATATGCAGCCATCCAATTTATCTATGCATTTCCTTCGTCTCTTCATCCCATGAACTGTCAGGTTATTGGGTGGGATTCTAGCATGCCTGCGCGACTGTATGAAATACTTGAGAAGCATCAAACCTAAGTGTTTTTATGTGGCAAGAATTGATACAAATTTGCAGCGTGACTGAACAATATATTTTTGAGACGCAAGAAAATGTTCTGACATCCACAGTCCTTTGCATGAATCTTGCTCATGACGTGCGCAGAAAGCTACCCATTCAAGAAGTGGAACTGACCTGGTCTACCTGAAACTAGATATAAATTCCTTATATAAATTTCCAACCCAGCGGCACAGTCTAAAATAGGGGTACCAGTGACTCCCGAAAGGATTCCGCATTAACACTAGGGAAGGAAACGCAACGATTGCCACCATAAAGCAATTTAAAATACGGTTCATTCTGATAATTGCGATTCTGATATCAAGCAAGTAACATTTGAAACTGAAATGGGATTTTTCACCCAAGTCAATAGTTCAACTGAAATTTACCGCAATACAAATATTATGCATCTCACCGAAGAGATACAATTTGTGTCCAGAGGATCAAGTGTTCTCCAGGTATGTGCGAAGAATTTAATAACTCAACTCGAACAATAGCAAATGAGCTCTCTTTGAAATATGAGCAATACAATTCCCTCTCTCCACTATTTTACACTCGTTGGCCTTTAGCATCTCTCGTTATCCTCTGGAATTTGAATTTGTACAAAGGAAACAAATGCGTCGAGAGATCGAGCCTGGTTCACTGCCAAGTATGGAGCCCTTTGACAAGAAACACGGTTAGCCCATAGGGTTAGAAGGGGGCGGTACCCGAGCATCTTTGTCATCTTTGTATCAGTATAAAGGAAATGTAACTAAACCCATAGTGACCAAGCCGAATAAATGCGGGCAAAATCTGTCTGGATCCCCATTAGAAATGATAGATTAAGTATCCTAAGTTCTCTGGTCAAAGAGTTTTTCTCTACCTGCACAAGGTTTAGACAGTATGGTCATTATGGGTGATTTCAACTGTCAACAGTTGTAATAGCTGGTGACTTTAACTGCGTAACCGCCTTGACATCTTGATTAGTCAACTTAAAATAAATGGGTGGAAAGGAAATTGTCTCCTGGACAATCTAGCCCAGGTCTACACAATAGATGCAAGAATATCCTCAATCCTTTTGTGTATTGGGTTTTTTCTTGCAGTAATAGAACGGATAGATCTATGCTACATGCACCTATTGTGTACGTCAATCCGGCAGATAAAAGAAATCTAGCATTGTCAACCCACTACTTCTTCGTATGTATCGAAGAAACATAACAATCTAAACTTTTTTCTGCACAAGCACATTGCAGACGGAATTCACAGTTGTCATTTAACGGAATGTTTGATTTTCATAAATCAAGCAAAAACTCAGAATAAAATTATACATGTAATTAAACATGATCTGTATGCACTTTGCATATGAAGAGTTATCTAAATATAAACTTCACAATACAATGAAATATTATTTTGAAATTGAATATGCCAACACTTAAATTGATCAAGTAGTATACTCACGTATGTATCGTGATTTCAGAAGCTTCAGCATGACGTCGTTGGAATGTTCCCAAACGTGTCACGGAAAACTAATCATTCGAAATCACAACAGCTTAGCGTGTCTCTGTGTAGCGTTTATAAACAAAAGTAAACCACACAAAATCCGATAAAGTCCATATATGATTCACCACTTCGTATAAGGTGGAGGTATGTCTCCTATTGATACTAATAGATCTACTTCTTTCGAGTGATTCATCCTCTCGACGATCACTTTAAATTCTTAGGGGCAAAGATGCTAATTCCCACCACTGAACGTAAATGGTGATGCACTAAATCATAGTGGTGTGCCCCGCGCAGCAGTCTGCGTAGAAATACTGATGGGAAATTATGTTTACTGGTTTGGCCCTTTTTTCGGGAAGATGCTAAGTAAGTAAACAAAAGCGGGGGTTTCTCGCTGTGAACGAGGGGGCACTAACTAATAGACCATGAAGTGTAACGCATTCCAGGATATTATGACGTTATGTTTAAATAAAGCATCGTTGGTGACCTCACCGATTTCCTGCAGGTCTTTTCCACAATTTTCGCTTTTTTCCTTTTGATTTGTGTCATTGCTTAGGGTGAAAGGGTACGAAGGGTTAACCTCAGCACCCCTTTTGGCAGGCCTGTGACATGCCCAGAATCTCACGGTCTCCATCAAAGTTATCAATTGCTGCTGGCCAGAGATGTAAATGTCAAACTGCTATGTTTATCATAGGTACAGAGGCATTGAGTGTGTGAGAGAAAAGAAAGAAAAGGATGGGGTTGCTATATGCAGCAGGGGCGGATCCAGGATTTCCCGTTGGGGGGAGGGGCGCTAACCCTATTTTCGCCCAAAATTTAGCGGAAAGTGCATGAAAACAAAGAAAATTTGGGCCGTTTGGGGGGGGGGGCGCACTCCGGCGGCGCCCCCCCCCTAGATCCGCCAATGTGCAGTATGCCTATACCTGGGAGAAAAGAACCCTATGCTTGAACGGAGATAGAAAAAATAACGCTTAGGTTAAATATAGGGGTAATAAAGAATAATGTTACTTTGAGGTATAAATAAAATGAAAATTCCATATTTTCATTTTGGTAATTGTTAAATTATGAATCCAAATACCCAGAAAATAGTCCGACGTTTTTGCAAAAAGGGCAATGAATTAACGGGCAAATAACCTGGGTAGTTTGACGACAAATCTCCACCAAATGTGGTAGACTGCCTTAATGGACGCAATTACTCAAGGGGAACCAATAGCTAGGAAATTCTTCTTCATCTTGCCAAGACCTTGTAGCATCAGTAGCCATGTTGAGCGCGGAAATGGGAATCCCCTGGTTTACCCCTTGAGGCCATTTACTTCATTACACCTTTGCTCTGGCTATATATATATATATTTTGCGTGTCTCGGGGGTTGAGAATTTAATCTTTTCTGCATCACTATTTTAGGCCAGAATCCCGGGCAAAACTGAAAGAAGAACAAAATTGAAAGAAGGACCCGAATATTGCTTTGCTATTATTTAAGTCGACTGAGATAAACGTTGTAGCAGTCTGAAATGCACGCCTGGACGGGTTGCACGTCGTACATTTCGGCCAGGGCTGGGTTGTGCATGGCACGCAACCTGTCCTGGGATCAAATGCAACCCCTGGTCTCATTTGCGCCCCTTAAAATTTAATTTGAAGTTAAAACTTTAACTTAAAACAACAATTAAATACACAAAACCGTGATATTCCAGGGTGTACACTCCATCTGACATCTAGGTCGTACAGTCCATTTTTCCATCACAACCTAACTTTTCTTTGATGCGCCCCTGCGGTGACCTACTGAGCTACAATGGTGGGTATAAATCCCTTGTACGAATTCAACACAATTTTAGAAAAAATACCAGAATGTCAGGGTATGGCAATACATCAAG
>JBCAUI010534471.1:0-23742 GCA_038406195.1 Haplosyllis anthogorgicola | reverse complement strand
GCACACACAGCACAGCTGGGTGAGCTGCACTGTCTGAATGTGGCAGATGAGCAGCAATGGTTTTCACTGTGTGGATCTGTCTCTCTTTGTAGTCCCGTCGGGTACCGACGGGTTCCATCTAGTTATTAATTAATATTACAGGTAGAGTACTTGCATTCCTTGATGCCCACGTAGAAGTCACGCTAGGTTGGCTAGAACCTCTTCTCGAGGCCGTAACACTAGATCGCACCCGTATTGCTATCCCTCACATCGATAGAATCCGCATTGACGATTTAACCTACGACCCATGGATACAGGTGATGCATGGAAGTTTTGACTGGACTATGGAATATGTTTGGAAACAAATCCCAGATTGGATTGAGAGAGAAAGAACAACACCAGCGGATCCAATACTAACTCCCACAACGATTGGATGTACCTTTGTTGTCAACAGAATTTACTTCTTCGAATTGGGTGCATTGGATGAAGGAATGCTGATATGGGGAGGAGAGAATTTGGAGATGTCATTCAGAACATGGATGTGCGGTGGTTCCATGTACATTTATCCCTGTTCACATGTAGGTCATGTATTCCGCCAATATTTACCTTACGTGTTCCCAACCGAATATGGAGGACATCAAGCCGTTATGAAGAATTTCGAAAGAATCGCAGAAGTTTGGATGGATGAATTCAAACCTTTCTATTATGCAGCACGCAAGATTGTCGTACCATTCAAAACCAAACGAGAAAAATATAATCTCAGATATAGAAAGGAGATACGAAGGAAACTCACATGCAAAGACTTTACGTGGTATTTACAAAACATCGCCAAAGATGTGGTCATACCAAGAATGGACTCCAATTACCAAGGACAAATCCATAGTATAGTCAGTCTTCAGTGTTTAACTGCTGATCCAGTTTCAGGATTTGTAACCTTCTCTGAATGTGCTCGGAAAAACAGAGATCAATATTTCTTTTACACCAATCAAAGTCTAATATTCCACAACGATTCACATTGTCTGAGTGTCCGATTCGGGAAAGATGTGCCTGTCCTTAACAGGTGTGACATTTCTGATGCCAATCAGCATTGGAAGTTTACAGAAGGCTTTCCTTCCAATCTATCTAGCGTAATATATTTCAGAGATCTACAACGCGCAGTCGGAAAAATAGAAAGTTTGTCGACTTCATATTGTCTTACACAGGTCACTGTAGAAGGATCAGAAAAACAGATTCCTAGATTTAGCAGATGTAGGTTCTATGAAATGTTCCAGTACTGGGTCTTCAGTTTGAAATTTGATTTTAGCTACACAAGTCCTTTGTAATCTCATTATCACAGGATAGAATGTACTTCAATTAAAAAAATAAATTCTCGCTTTATTGTGGTCCCGTCGAAACAAAGGATGGTTTTATATTCTTCGAAATTAAATAGCAGACTCTGAGATGCCAGGCACAGATTATAATTTAGGAATGACAAAAATAATTTGATGTCAAAAGAAAACTGTAAACTGTATATTGATCACCCAAATTTGAAATATTTAAGGTATATTATGAATATGCCTACCTAAACTAGTAAAATTAGCTAGAGAGGTTGTGCATGCACGCTAAATCCCGCTTAGTTTTTGCAATCCAAGCCCGCTTAGTTTTTGCAATCCAAGCCAAAAATACCTCAAAATATTTATTTGTCCAGAGCACGCACAGTAAATCAATGTTTTGAACGCTTTTTGTTTAATTATTGAACTTAAGAAATGAGCTAGCTTACCAAATTTGGTATGTGTGAATGTTCGTCGTAACTCCTTGACAACACCAATGTGATCACTATCCCACAGGGCTCTGAGGAAGCCTTCATACACATCCTGACCGTATGTACCAAGCAGCGTCAGTAACATCAAGTTTTTCTCCACGTTGTACACTTTGCTCTGTGTTAATGATAATCGTTCTTTAATTATAACAAGGAAAAATAACAAGGATTATTTTAGCCATTATCCGATAGAAACAGAGAAAACTTATTTTTCCAAATAACCGAGATTTCATTTCTTTATAAAAATCTAAAAAAAATAGTTTATTAATTAAATACCGGCTTACGTGACTTAAATGTGTTTCACATTGTTTCCAATTTTAAGTAACGATTCTCAAGTCTGTCTAACATCTGCCGAAATGTCATAAAGTGCCATAGTTCTTTAACATTTTTGTACTTGTTTGTCTTGAATGTGATGCCAAGATTATTTATTGACTATTCTTTCTCTTCTGTTAGAACAAATACACGCATTTAGGAAATGTCCGTAAGTTACGTGACGGGAGTCTAGAGCAACAATAAGTTAGGCAATTACACCGTGGTCCGTTGGGACATCTTCAATTTTTTTGACAGACAAGTAGTTACTTACTCGTAGAAGAAAACAGTTAAGATTTTTATATCTGTTATAAAACACGCAGTTTAAAAGTAGCTGGAATAAATAGAATCGTTACAAGAGATCGTAGTAGTCGTCTGTAGAAGGGCATGTGAGGAAGCTTCTGTAATACACCGTGTTTTAGTTTTTATAGGATTTTCTTGTACTGTTGTTTAAATCTTAAGCGCGTAGAACTAATGCTTAAACAATAGTGTTAGATGAAAATGTTCGTTACAGTGTACTACGTTCCATTAAGAAAATGTCGAAAGTGATCCCTACTTACCCGAACTTGATTAATCATATCCGTTGTAAATATTTCTTTTTCAATTAATTTTTCACACAGAACGGGGGTGATAGCAATATTGTCCAATAAATAATTAGCCTTCTTCCATAAAACCAACTGTTGTTTCAAGTCCATACCGTTCTCTTGATCCCGTCGTGGACTTAGTCTTGGACTTGCTTTTGGGATGGTTTGGAGTCTATGCTTTTTTGGCGAACTTTCATTTTCCCCTTTATTTCCATCAGGTGGATTCGTATCTTCACCCGAGCTACTGTCCAGATGATTCTTATCTGAATGCAACCCCTCATCCTCCGTTTGATATCCGTGAGATGGGGCAATATCCAAGGATTTGTGTTGATTTTCCGTAAATTTATTTGGAATTGTAACATTTATAATGTCTTCCGTAAATGTTGCGCTGGTCGCACTGTCTCCATGTATTTGTGGTGGTGCGGCAACCTCAACCATTTTTTTCAGTTTTGTAAAATGAATTAGTTTATTATCTTTTCTTTTCTTTTCTTTTCTAGGAGAATAAATCTAATTTTGATATTTCCAAAGGTATATATTTGAGTTGTTGTCTTTTTTTACGCCAAAATTTATTTCCTAAGTGATTTAAATGTTAAAAATGTTTAATATATATCTATAGTAACCGTCGAATCCCGAAAGATCCATTTGTTTAAAAAAATAAAATCCTTGGTGATCTTAACCGGTCTTACGGAATGATCAAATACGCCTTTTCAGAAGTTAAATGTTCAAAATCAAATATTGACCGTCACTATTGGAAAAGCAAATCTGAATTTCTTTTATGAAAGGCAATTGGCCTGTTTGAAGTTTTCGTACCTTCTAACATATGGCATTGACTTTCTTTGACAAGCAAATTAAATGATCCGTGTTGAGGTTACTGTATATTCAAGTTTGTATTCAATATAATGCTAACGGCAACGTATTATTCTATTCCCGTTTGTTGAAAGGAAAAATTATCAATACGTGTTTTATGATCTTTTCACCATATGGTCATATTTTATTCATACTTAATCCGGACTGGCCAGATATCATAATGTGTATAGAGTATTTTAACTTTGATACTTAAGTAGGAAATAGTCTTTTACAGGACTTATCTTTAATTTTTAACAACACGGGAGACAATCACACATGTTGCTAGGATAACAAGAGCGTTTGAATATTTCGGTAGTTTAGCAGTTATCATTGAGATGTGGCCACCTCATAGAAAAGGTTCAGTTCAATTGAAGATTAGCTTCCTTGCAATAAATTTAATTTGAGATTAATGACAGGTCAAGACACTTTCATCAGTATTTGTAAAAAGTATTGTTACACAGTGTCTAATAAACAACTGTGAAAAATATACTGTTTTGTATTTCAAATATTGTGTTATGTCATTTTGATAATCTCCGTAATCTTAACACTACTGATGTGCGTTTTATGGATCATTAGAAAGATAAACACGCTGGAACATTTCGCCTGTCCAATAACATTATGGCCATTGTAAGGTCCACTTTGACCCAAATGCGACAAATTTTCATTTTTCTCCCATTCTAATACATCTATATATTTTGTGAATGTCCCCAAATGTATTTCCTTTCAGGATGCTCTTCAGATAGGAGATTTCTTAATGTCAGTGTACATGGTGATAGATGTCCACACATTCTATAAACCTTCCACATAGGATACCTTTGTGCCCTTTCGACAAGTTTCATGCTACAATATAAATGTATTGCTTATTGGATGTGGCAATGGGGATTCAATCCTTTACCTTCATGATGAATTATGAAAATCTACATACAGACTGAGAGTGTCGCAATATTTTTCCACGACAATTTCCTTGTTTGTAGTAAAAGCAATATTTTTCAATTAAACACATCTCATTTATACTCAGCCACGAGGTAGGTTTCCGCTAGCACCTTCTTCGCTGCTTTGTTTTTCATTTTATGCATGGGTAGATATCGATGGGAACCTCATCTATCAACACACTTTTAAAGCCTCCTTGCTATAGCATTGTGTATGTGCCACGGGAATGTAATTATTACCGCCCACGTATGCGGGAAGGTTATGTTTTCATTCGTGTCCGTGTGTGTGTCTGTGTCTGTGTGTGTGTGTCTGGGCTATAACTTTTGAACCACTTGACCTAGAAACTTCATTTTTGGTATGGTGGTACATCTTTATAATATCTAGGTTAAATTTGAGTCTCAAGGTCACTGGGTCAGGTTCAAGGTCACAGCAATAAAAAGTCAAAATTTTTAGTGTTGTCTACTTATATCACATGTTATGATGTTTGAGACAAGTAAATGGGGTCAAGGTCAAAATATAGGTCAAGGTCATATGAAGGTCAAATTGCTAGATTTTTTTGTGATTTTTTTCATGTTTTAATAACTATTTGCATTTTAGTTACCTTTTGCATTTTAGTGACTATTTGTGAAGCGGGCGTTTCGGCCTTTGATTAGAAGGCATTCTTGTTTATATCACAGTTCAGTACAGCCAGTGGACTTTAATCCAGCTTGTGACACATTTCCCTTCGGATGGTTCAGATATTTTGAAGATGAGTAAATTTTAAAGTGTTAAATAGTCCATTACACCACAAAATCCTCATTAAGTAGAGGAATTAGAAACTGTTCCTATTAACTCAACTGGCCAAGCTCCGTTGGCCCTCTAGTTTCTATTCACCAAGGTTTCACACTGTGAGCTACGAAGGAGCCTATTGGTTAGTTTGTAAGGCGCAATTAATAAAAAAGTCTTGTAATGTATGCGTAAAATCTCCTGTTTTACAATTGTACAAAAAATCAGAAAAAAAAAGAAACCCAAGTCTCCATTTAATGAGAATTGGATAGTAATTCTCTATCCAGAATCCAGTATGAGAAGAATCGGGTCCGAATGGATCTACATGAATAGAACAGTTTAAATGTCAGAGACGGAACAATCAGACAGTCCGGACCCTGGATTCTTCTGGACACCGGATTGACCTGTGTTACTCTTCCTCCTTATTTAAATGTACAACTTGAACAGATTTGATGATTGAAAATTGACAGGGAAAGGGCCTGCGACAAATAAACTGGTGACTCAAAATCTTACATGTTGTAAATTGAAAGATTTCAAATCCTATTGAAACAATATTTGACGATTTAAGAATTGCCAATCACATCTGGAAATGTGATGCAATAAATTGTTGCTGACAGTTTATAACCGCTAGTTAATGCTGTCTTTTCTGTAAAACGGTGCAACCCAGTGTGTGGCGGTGCTGGCTATGCAATAACCTAGTGTCTGGCTGCAGTCGGCATGGTACTTATGTGCTTAGTCTTGCTGCAGTCAGACAATTAGACCCGCTAACACTGAAAACTTGACGAATATTCCTAACAGCAAAACTATGAATCAGAGCCACTAGCATACCAATTCAATTTGCATTTCCATCTAAAACACTTTGCAACATCAACGTCAAAAGGGCCTGTATGACCGCCATTCTCGGGCATAATTCAATCATCACTTCACCTAGATTGGTTGTGAAAACCACGCAGATTGAAATCAATCAATTCAAATCAAGAGAAAGTATGGAACTGCATTGAAAATTATGCAGATGCAAAACATCTTCGACATGAAGTTGCACTTTGCGATGTGGAGCAATGCGGTGCAGAATTAATCAGTGAGAACTTCCCGAGGGGAGAAGGACAAACAATACTAATTGAATAAGTGTTTTTGCGAATTAATCCGCAGCGACACTTACTTTTAATGAAGGGAAATAGACGGTGGATTTATTCAATAAGACTCGGATACCGTGTCTCGCTTAAATAACGCACGTTATCGTATCCGTCACGCATTCATGTAAACCGGTCAGGGGAAAGGCAGGGAAACTAAAATTTTCTCCAGATCAGGGAAGAGTGAGGGATTTGATTCTAACTCTAAATTTTGAGATTTTGATCGAGGTTATCGTAAGATCTTATGGCTCAAAATTTTATTGCCCTACTCACTTAGCTTCATTGCCCCACACTTTGATGGGATATTTTTCATACATTTGGAACAAAAGTGTATGTATGCGTGAACGCTTCCAAGTTTGAAAAACTACATGCAAGAGAAAAAGTTTCAGTTTGCTTGTGTCACATTTTTAAAGGAAAGGGTGCACAAAATTTAATGGCAAAAAGGTTTCTCTGTAATTATTACTTGGAAAAGAATATTTTAACGCAAACTTAGATGGAATACGGTTCACACAATAAAAATTATCACCTCGTAACCGAGAAATTCAAATTTAATTTTCATGCCATCACTTTGACGAGCGTGCATTGCTCTGACCTTTATTCGTGATTGTGTCAATAGTAATAATATCAATGAGGGAAACGGGCTTTTATTTCTGTCGATTAACTTAGATTGGATGCGGGGGACAATTAGCGGTTGATCCCCCCCACCCAGCTGCTGCCCCCCCTCCCGGCCGCCCCTCAACCCCCCTCCCCGTCTTGTTTCGTCACACGTTACTCAATCAGTGTTAAAGCGACACGTTTTACGCCTTGTAACACGAAAAGGGCGGAATTTATTGAAGAAATTAACACGTTATCGTCAATGTGATGTGTCAATTTGCCGAGATTGAGTATTTTACTCATGACGTTTATTGTCACGTTTTTTTTTGCCAATAGATTTTCCGTTTATAATATATCATACTTTTATTAGTTTATCAATATGGTTTATGTTTCCACGAGGGAAAGGACACTGTGACTGATTCGTAGTTTTGATATATGTGAATGATTCATCTGGGTATCGTCAAATCTTCACATCTGATCCCTTCGTGGGTCTGGTTTATCCGGGCAGAATTAGAATTTACCAAAAAAGAATTTGGTTTCAGTTTAGGACTTGGGTCTTTTTACGTCAATTGACTCAGGAGGGAATCCATTTCATTTTTATTGCGATGTTAAGTTTGTCCCATTTAGGATCCCCACACTTTTGATAGAGGATTCTTCCAGCTCATTTTCATAAACCTTAACGCACTGATTCTAACGCTATAATGTTAAACCTATGGGACCAACGCTTAAGAAGGGGCATTGGACTGTAACTGCAACTGAAAATGCGCTGTTAGTTATCTTAAACTAGTCACTCGCATACCCATGCAGTACACAAAAACACAATAACAAAGCATTTGCAGAAAGTCGGAGCAACAGTTTTCTTTTTAGTTTGCATTATGTGCAAAAGTATTTTCACTTTCATATGGCAGTAAAATGCAGTGTTAAACAGCCCTTAATCATTCCTCTGGGACAATTCGCCAAATAAATAGAACAAGTGATTACAAACTATTGTGCTTGAATGACTTTCAATAAGAAAGAATTAAGCTGTATGGAGCAAGGAGCTGCCTTGACCCCCAGTGATTCACCGAGGCAATGCTGGCGTACAAATTTGGGCACATGCACTGAATTGCGATGCATTTAGCAGAGGTTCTGATAAGGGATGCATGAACAATTCAATTTTTTCAAGGCCCCCACATCCAAGATGAAGTAGCGTAAAATTTCAGCCGAAGTTCCAATTTGCAAAAGAAAATTGGAATGAATCATACGCACATCTTGAAAGCTTTTTCTTTTCTTCCCTTCATAAGGAAAAGGGGGAATAAATCTTGTCAGAAAGTAAAAAGGGGAAAAGTGTTTTATGTGTTGAGGGAAAGTGAGCAAACATTTACATACCGAGATTGGGTGAGATTTTTTCAAGAAGATATTTAAATCTGTTAAAGCGCCTTTTCTTGATTGAACACTGCTCAGAATTGTAAATTTGCAAAGTCCTTTTTTATCCTCCAAAAGGCAGCAGAAAAAAAGAATACATTTCCACAGCAAAGAATAATGTTTGAATACAAAGAAAGAAAGAAATGTCTTGTTGCACTGGTGCCCTGATGTGTTAAAGTATTGACCTGAGAAGGAAAGAAGAGGCAGCAGTGATTATAGATTATTGACGAGCCAATTGTGGAATGTAAGGCAGCAGAATATGACGAGAGGTCAGAATTGGGTCAGCTCTTACTATCATGTCCATTTCCGTCGATTCTCTTAAAGAGGCCAAGCAGGGTACCCTATCACTACAAGCAGGGTACCCTATCACTACAAGCAGGGTACCCTATCACTACAAGCAGGGTACCCTATCACTGCACCACAGTTGAAAACGTCTCCTAATTTTCCTGTTGATGACATAAATGGTTTTGTATAAACTATTCGTTGTTTGGACTTTTTTCTGACTTGGTACTTACATTATGAACTAAATGATTTCATTGGATCTATTGAAGTAACATTTGAGACAGAAGTAAAAACCTTCACCGCATGTTTTTGTTAAAAAAACTTCATGCCATTTTCTTAGATTTTATTCGGCAAAGAACTAATACTGTCTGGAAGTGTCAATTGGTGATATCCATTTAAACAACATTTAGTTCATGGTTCAAGGGTGTACACATTTTCAGTTTAAGAAAGAAAAAAACATTTGTACGCCGTTTAAAAGTCAAATATGTCGACAAAATGTTCTTACATGGCGTAATGATTCGATACACTACAAGGAAGCCTCGTGTCTGGCACATTGAGATATATCTTTACATGGCTATAGACTCTCCTGGAATCAATCCGGATGCTCTGATCCAGATTGGAGTCAAGTTAAATCCGGTATGGATTGAAGGAAGCCTTTAGATGGACGTAAGTTTAGCATACAGATCTCAGTGCCATTTGGTTTTGTCCTGTTACACTGTAAAGTAGATGTACAGAATAACGATAAAAGCAAATTTGTCTGGCAAAACACTTTAATGAATAAATGTTTTATTATATAAACTCATTCTCATTTTCCTGCAAGAGCTGTATTTTATGATCTGCTTGGCTGCTCGGCTCATATGGTACTGCTGATTGGTTTGTCCATCAATACTAACTACGATATCATTCTACACTGTACTGTCGGTTGATAGTATAGAGTTTGATTGAATTTGATATTGTGTTGAGAGATACAGAGTACTACAATGGTCAACAGAGGGTTTACACCATCCAGTACAGGGAAAAGAAAGGTACAAAGAAACTATGAAAAGCCAAAATCTTTTGAAATCCGTAAAAACCAATTGGGAATATGTGAGAGATATAAATCGTCTTCTGTTCAGACATTGAGTATTTTTAGCGCTAACAGAATTGATCAGAATTTAACGGAGGGATGTTACATAATGTAAGTAGGCGCGAGGGGCCGAGAGGTCGCGGGATCGATGGGTCCCAGAGAGCGGGCGGCACATATCTCTTTTGCCCGTTGAAAAGTTCGCTCGAGTGGGACCTAATAGGTTAATGTCGTTTTTGCCAACATTTGAGGCCCCTTCTCTGACATCTTGGTTGGCCCCACAAGTCTGACCATTGAATGCATAGATAGATATTGTCTATAAATCTTCCGTTTAGGCCCCTTCACACCCACTGCGGATGGATCGCAGCGATAGAATTCCCGCAGATTGACATAAGACTGCGTGAAAATGTAATATAAAAAGGTACACAACAAAAATCAAACTTAGCTTTCAAGCTGTGTATATCTAAATCCAAACATTCAGTGTTTACGTGTGAAAATGCGTATTAAAACTTCGCCTCTTGATTTCTATCGATGGAAAGGAATACTTGCATAGTGACATGGATAACTTACAGTGCGTATTCATAACCCTTAACGTTTTAACGTCACTTCTTTAGTGTTAGCCTCATTGGCTTAACGTTACACTGTTACGTCGGTCTGTTAAGACAGTGCGCTTAAGTTTGTAAAAACGCGCTGACAGTGTATTACCATTAGGCACCAAAATCGGTTGCGTAAAATTTCGCTTTACCATTTCGGATTCACTGTGAACACAGCATTGGTATATTCAGTCAGCACAAGACAAGATAGTGACTTTTTTCTCCGCCGCATTGAACTATTTTCTTCATTCAATAATAAGTGGAGAGAGAAGTGTATTTTCTGCTTGGGAGCAGACCGAGTATGAAGGGGACCCGCAGGATGGACGAGCTAACTAAAGGTCCGAAAAGCCGTAAAGCCAATCTAGACCCCAATTTATCGATATGAAGCGCGGTGAACGAGTCGTAACGCATAGAGACCTTATTGGAAATGGGCTTCGAACCCAAATTGAAAGTTGTCTCTCGCATGTCTACTGCCATACATCTATGTTCCAGCACTGAAAAGGATAGGTTATATGTTTTTCTCGGCTAGTCGGTTGGTTTTGTAAAGGGTGTGAAGTTTCTATTTGCCCGTATATTCGGTTTGTTTCGTTTATTCCAGCATCGTTCAGAACTTACTTGAACTGTTAATACAAATAAAATTACAATTAGTAATTTTATTAACAAGGCGTGTATTTTAACTACATGAAGTTAAAATAACGTAAAGGCAGTCTAGTTCTTTCAGGTCAAGACTAGAAGTGCCGTGACTGAGCAACATTGTGTGTCCACTGCTCAATGACTTACGACTGGGACATGGTGGCTCCCTCTTGTGAAGTTTGGCATCATTTAGTGTAGTTTAGAGCATTGCGAAGTGACAGTGATTTTCGTAGAGTTTAGGAATTTTGAATTTGCTAGTCGCATTACTGATGGCATTGCAACAACTGATCCTGCTGATCATCGTTTTTTGTAACGAAAATACTGAACCGAAATTGGTCGGCAGAATCATCGACTAATCGACTATTTGATGGAGAGGTGTGAACCCTGCAGAATTCAGTGTTGAGCAGCGACAGAGTGAAATGCCCTGATTACATATCAGACTGCCAATTTATATTTCCTTGCTTTTATGTGAAGTATCAATAGTGTAACAGCCCGCGATGATATATTCTTTCAAATCTGGACGAGTCAGATCAATACTTGGCTCCGGGATCAATGTCCAAATCTTCTTTAGCTTATTTGGCTTTGAAATTGTGTCGGGCAAAGGCAAAGGAGTGCGTTCCAAGGGATGATTTTTTTTCATTTGTGGCACCAAGCCTAAATAAGAGTGTCAATTGGTACTAAAGTTATCTTCGCCTCATATAGCAACAGGCGCACAAAATTTTTAAATTGTTGATGTTTTGTCCATGGTATAGCCAAGTGAGATGTTCAAAACAGAAGAAAAAAGCAACCCCCCCCCCAAAAAAAACCCCAACTAAATGTGCTGTCTTCAGATGTTGACTAGAATTACATTTTTAAATTGTGTGGGATAAAGTTCTTGTTCTTGCTCGACGTATTTGTCCTTTTTCTGTGCTGACATATTTTGTCATATATTTCTATATAGTACTTTCAAGGATTAGTGTCATATGTAATCATTTTCAGACGAACCAGCGACTGAAAAAACAAAACAAAAAAACACATCTTCGTTTAGTACCGAGGGAATGTAATATGTTTTTCTCTCTTCCACCGATTAGAAACAGATCGGATTAGATTTGACATTTTAAAAGCAATCTCGATACATTTTTAACCATTTTCATCATGCGACTGATTTGCCATGAACGAATCACATTGGCATTTAATCTCCACAATATATACCTCATTGCACTCTTGCTCCTTATGGTATTGTGGACAAAAAGCGATAAACAGTGATCCGAGGTTGTGCAGAGTTCAATTGCCCACATACTTATTCTCGTGGCTTTATATCTGTGCAATTAGATATATATTCGGCATAGAAGTGCGTACATCCTCCCAACTACATCACTGCTTAATTACTGGTAAACCCACTCCACTCGTTAACGTTAACAACTGTTTAAGTGTCGCTTGCGTCGCATCTGACGATATCCTACTTTGAAGAATACTCAAAATTAGCGAGATCGTAAGAGTACCTGAATTGTTATGTAAAACACTAACACAACACATACCCATGCAGTTGTTTGCCTGTTACATGCATCATTTAATGCATTTGATGTTTGATTCCTTCTGATCATAGCCACGGCTTTAAAATGACCATTGTAACTTACTTCTATACTTGGTAAAATCAGGGTTTTCAGTATTTAAAGAGCAGTTGACATTCCACGCCTTTTCTTTTTCGAAATTGAGAAGCGTCTAAGTTGCCTCTAGTAATTAGTGACGAATAATTTCATCTGATGTAAAATAATAATTCAAGATATAGTTGAAATCGAAGGGTTAATGATAGACTCACATTGTGCGTATATTGTATGCGGATCATGCCAGCTGCTAAATACATGCGAGTCCTGCATAGAATCCAGAACATCCAGAACGCCTCTTTCTTCAATGCACAACCTCTTTCATTAAATCCTGGATGCACTCCAGCAGCTTCCAGCAGCTTACACAGGCAATGATCAAAATACTCCAGATAAGGCTAATTTAAGATTGCATTGTTATATTTAAAGTATAAATTCGGGAATACGAAATATATCCACTTGGCAGCGGATTTATTTTGGCATTTATTCGTTCACCGTTGCTGATTAAATTTATTCCAATAAAACCAAAGCACAAACTTAGAGATTAAACTATTAAAAAGAATTAAGATAAACAGGCTTGTATTTTTTTCGAAACAATTTGTCGAAATTCAATTTACTATGCACCAAGTTTTCAATTTCAAAAGCCTTAGCAAGACTGTTTCCCAACCATGGGAGTTCCAAGCCAATCCCTTCCACAAATAGACAACTTTCAAATCCCAATTTACTTACAGGCCACTTTTTTACTTCTTTCTAAAGGAGTCTTTTATGGAAAGCAGTGGTCTTTTCCTCAGCTCTTCTTGCAATAGACAGAGAATTTATTGGAGGTTGGTCAGCTGCTTTGGTTCCAGAAATGATTACCGAGTTCCTGGCCCTAATTAGGTTAGCTGCTTCTGCAATCCAGTTAACTGTGTATCCAGTTTATTGGATTCAGCCCACAGTACTAAAACTATGCAATGTGTGTCTGTAAGAGAATATTGTCCACTTCCATATCCAGTTAAATGCTTCACATAAAGAACCTTCACTAAGGAACGAAACTCGCTTTTTTGTTTATTCTGCTTTTTTTCTAAAATTAGATGATGTAACATTTAAGGACATTCATATATCACGTTCCATCTCTGACATTTTAAATCTAAGAAAGATGCAAAGAAAGTTTTATTAGTATCATGGAACCGTTGTCTAGCATTTCATGCAAAGTACCGGGCGGCTTTCAAAGTGATATGTAAAGCATCAATATATCTGTAAATGTGCTGTTTCCAACTGATGGCTTAAGGATTGTATTCCAGCTTTCCTTAGAGCAATGACCTCTGAAACAACGTTCAACAATTTATTGAATTTCGCGCTAATGGTAATGCATTGACATTGTTATTCTAAAATGCGATGAAATTGACTCCATTTTAAGAAGAAGGGCAATAGTTGCCATGGAAACTAATCAGTGTCCTTCACAACCGTGATTTAGGAACCCAGGCATCAATTTGAAATTTTATTGAATTGACTCATTTGTTCTTGTCAATAATTTAAAGTACAAATGTAATTTATTTAACGATTGCTGTGTAGTACACTTGTGATTGAATAAAAGGAAATAAAATCAGCATCTGATTGTAGAGGATGTAAAAATCTGTTGCTATGGTAAATATGATGAGCAGTTTGACCTTTGATTACCATCGGCGAAGATCAATTTAATAACCTACATGCCAGATGCTCTTGCATGTGTAAATACCCGTATATGTCTAGGTAAACAAATAGATGTACTGCCATACATCATGCGTAATGATCATAAGTATCATTTAGACAGCTAAATGTTGCTGAAAATTACAAAGATACACAAATATCTCAGCAAGGCGTGGGCTAATGGGTCCGGGGCTGAGTGGCTGTAGTAGGTTATGAAGTCTCGATGATATTTAAGTGTACTTCGGCTGCGTGATAATTTATACTTAAATGAGAGAGTAAGGAATGAATGAAACATCTTATTTTGTATTCCATGCCAGACAATTTGTCTGAGCTATATGTGTGAACAAATTCGTGCCAGTTTCAGTTAAAAGTGAAATTTAATTCCAGGGATAACATGAAATCTTTGTTTTGTAATGACACTTCTGTACTTGAAGTTTAATTTTGGATTAAATCAAATAGAACTTTTATAAATGAGTGACCATCCGATTAGAAGGTGACTAAAAATGATAATGTACGGTTGCACCGGGAGAAAGGCGACTATGTATGTTACTACAAAAAAATGGATGGGGCAGCTGCTTTCCCCCTTCTTGCTACACATGGTCGTTACATACAAAAAGAGCAACAAGGCAGTCACCACTCAGAGTGGGGTTAGCTAAACGGTTAACCGGAGTTAAGGCTGGATATCTATCTAACCAGCCACGGCTTAGCGTTATAATTACCTTCGCGGTGTTACACTTACATTACTTCAAGAAATCATGTCAATAAACATCATACCTTTTCATCATTTTAGGTAAGACGTACACAATGATAGGCGTGGACGACAGTCCGCAGAACCTGGGTATCCTGCCGTGCTCCATCGCCTGGCTGTTCAAGCTCATCAACGACCAGAAGGACCAGACGGGCGCGCGCTTCAGCGTCAGGGTCTCAGCCGTCGAGGTCACGGGCAAAAACGAACAACTCAAGGACTTGTTGGCCGACGTCGCTGCAGGTGAGGTTTTAATCCTTTTTCGAAATATTTTTTTCTAGTAGTACCCGTCACTTCGCTCGCGGTGCCCTAAAAGATGTTCCAGATTATCAGGCCTCATAACGCCTCATGGCCCAGCATAGTAGTAAAGATGCGCCGAGGTCCAATTTTGCAGCCACTGGTATCCTCTGTTTCGGGCTTGAGATGACTCTGCCCATGGGTTTTCAAAGCCAGAGTATCCGCAAAACTGCAAGTTACCACATACAATGTTTTCCAATCGCCTGATGTAACATTGGCCTAAACATAATGAGTGAATTGAACAGCTATCAACTATATTCATACGCACTGTGCTGTTTTAGGGAACGAGTCTGGCGGTAACACGGCGCCGGGTGTGTACCTCCGCGAGGACCCGATCTGCGGCACACAGCTCGAGAACCAGAGCGAACTGCGCGCGCCGACTGCCGAGCGCGCCGCCTACTACCTCGACGCCGCCATCGCTGCTAGAACTATCCCCGGTATGTTCCTTTAACATAGTTTTTGTTTGTTTGTTAGGATAGATTAGGGTATAAAAAACAAAAGATATTTCTAGTGACCAAAGTTCAAGTTTGATTTTGATTTCTCCGATTGCTACACTTAGATGCAGTACAACCATCCAGATGATGGAAAATAAGGCGTTAAGAGCACTGGTTTTAGTTAGCAATGTTTTCACGTTTTGGGCATTTGTCTTTAATCTGGTTTATCCTTGGCTTTAAACGTAAGGTCTTAATCCATTGTTAGGACTGTAGGCTGCCTCGCCTTTTTGGGCTAGTATCTAGCCTGCTTAGAGATAACTGTTTGTCAGAGTTCCATATTCATACATAAGATTGTTAAAGTGGAATATATAGTTATTAATCAAGTAGCAACATACACCACTAATTTAAGTTGTCGTTTTATGGGAAAGAAGAGATCAGAAAGCTTCCTTGTACCGAACGGGAAATATAAATCCGATATGTTTACTTATCGTGAATTGAAGCTGTCACAAAGCACGCGTATTGGCGTTATTACACACCGGTTATTACCGGATATATTATCTGCCTTATGTGTAATGAGCCTTCACCGCCAATGAAATACACGCATAAAGCAAGTGGGGTAGTTAGTGTCAGGATTGTCCTTACTAATAGAAAAATACCGTATTGACGATAATGAAATGTTTTGGGTCTTTTCACTTTTGTCACTTTTGATGTATTGAGATAGAATTGGAGTCAAATCATCAAAGTTCATCTGTTGCATATATTTGAAATTACTATTATTCTTCTTTTGACCAATTAAAATAATAGGATTCAAGAAAAAAGTGTTATGGAAAATATTAACGGAGAACAACTTGCACTGCAAAAATGTATGCCGAAGTCTGCATTTCACAATTTAATGATTTAATCAAGTATCCTCCCTTAAAAAGGGAGGCCCTTTGCTTAGAGGTAATACGGTGTTATTGGACACGCACGCCGAATCTATTTTGATTACCCAGACAATGCAGTGCAAGTTTTGACACTGAAGACGTCACTGAGAAGCAGCCCGGTTATTGTATAATTGTGCATGGAGCTGCACGTTTGATATTTTAACAGCATTCTGATTGATTAAACTGAGATGGAGAGAATTTAAATTAAAGCCTTAGTCTCCTATAGCCACGTTAAGTTGTACTTAATGTCAGACAATTTTTGATAGATGGCTGAGACTTTCTGTTTTGACGAGATGGCTCAGTTGTTTTCTGAGGAATTCGAGCCAAGGCACACAGAGTAGAGTCGTGCTAGACAGAATAGAGTCAGGCTGCACAGAGTAGAGTCAAGCCAGACAGATCGAATCAAGCCATTTCAGATCATTGTAGACACTTTCTGGGGGAAAAAATGTCAGTGTATTTTAGTGTTGGACTTAAAAAATTCTTGGTAAATACAGCATGAGGCTCTGTGTACCGACAGGTCATCCCTCGTTTATGCAGCTCTTGCGTAATTTTTATGGTAACATAGATGACTTGAAATAACGCGATAACGTTAGATTTTGCAGTGATGTATTTTTTATTCTTGCTCTTTTATCATTCCTAATTTTTCAGAGAGGCGGGTTACATAATTCTATTGAATTAAATAGTATCAGCTCAATTAAGACTTGATCTTGCATAAGATGCTGTTAGGGCGTGGCGATTGTGGCGGTGGTGGGGATCAGTACACGGAATTTGTATCAGTTTCGAAACGTCTAGAACAAAAGAGATGATATAAGAATTTCACACTGCGCTTTTGATGCGCCATTGTTCCCAAACTGATTCGAATTCCGTGTACTGCAGTACAACTTTTGTCATATTCTTGTACAAATCCATGCTAACAATGCAACTCAAAGAGCTATTCATAAATTAACGCCTTAAACGTTTAGATTTAGAAATGACAAAAATCCCCGATTTAAGGACCAGCCCACGCCATTGTTATTCAAAATGGAAATGTAAAACAGATTTTTGCTGACATTAAAATGCAGTGGACCTTCCTTTTGGCGACCACCCAATTTTGGGAAGAAAAATGGTCGTCAATGGGATGGTGGTCTGGCAAAGGAGGGTCATTTTCTGTGTAATGTAATGTGTTCTGTCTCAAGTCTGATGGTCGTCGGAGAGATGCTGAACTTAAAGAAGGTCCGTCCAAAGGAAGTTCCACTGTAACTGATGATTCTGAATCTCAATCAGCATGAGAAACAGCCATAAACAACTCTGCAAATTTGTACCCAGGTTAGATCAAGAGGTTTACATGATATATGCTCATGTAAACGTACTCAAACAAAATCGTAAATTCTGTTTAGAAGTAGCAATCTAGCTACATTGTTCCATTAGTCTACACACACATTACAGATTTACATAGAGCGCCTAAATATATACACAACATCCATAATGGATCAGCCCTGGATGACAAATGACATCCAGTATTGTAAAGGACCCATTTTCTGCACCTACCACCACCGCTTTGACAAAGGTAGAATATCACAGGCTTTCAGTATCACGAACTCCCAGCTTCAAAGTTGCGGAAATCAGCGCCGTATGTTACATGTGTGTAGTGTACAGTGGGGAATCTATCACCTGAATGTGGCGACAATAATGTCAAAGCAATTGCAACTTGGCAGCGACGACAATTGCTTACTACATGAAAATGTGATCGGAAAGCCAAGTTGGCCCCTTGATCTTCCTGTAAGCTTGTAGACATGACGTGTCACCTGTGTTTGGAGTGGACTCAGTGCATTCTGTAACATGTTCCATTCCTCATTCTTTAACCATTTGTTAGAGCACTGGTCATGGAATCCAGAGAACGTGAATTCGATTAACGCTTATGGTCCCCTTCCGTTTTAGCATAAATCTGGTGTCGTGCAGCCACTGAACCACCTCCAGATACATGCATAGTTAAGTTTAAGAGCTTTACGAGAAGTAGCACCGGAATATATCGTGAGCATTAGCGTTGTTTCCCCAACAATTATGCATAACAAATAATATATCTCAAGCAAGATGATTTTGCATTTAAAGAAGTACACCAACAGATTGACATTATATGACACGGGATTAGCGTGAAAAGATATTTCTTTAACATCTCAGCATCTTATTGACGAATATCACGGCATTGCACAAAAATATTTGAGAGGGAGTCAGGGATTTGTGTCAGCAGTATAAACAGTCACGTTTATAAATTATACGTATATTGAAGTTAATGAAGAAATAAAATTGCAGTCTTTGCTAAATGGAATAAAAATTGGAGTGGAATTAAATTCAAGACGAATAAACTTTCGGTTTGTTACCAGCGATGTCAAGTTGCCCGTTTTACGTCAGTTCGTGCGTTCGAGGAGAAATGATCAATCCTACTCGGTGATGTTACTTTTGATGCGGATATGTAGAATGTGGTGATTTCATCCGACGTATTTTTTACTGAGCTTTCCGTGGCATCCATCTCTAGATTTGAAGGTTGTGAGATTGAGTCCCACATGGTGCCTGTGCACCAAATTTGAAAGAGTATGTGAGAAATGGGACCAGATGCCTGCTAACACTCGTATACAATGTACTTTTGTATCGACAGCGACAGATCCACCCTGGTTCTGAAACCCATGGGCAGGCTTACCCCAAGGCCAAAACAGCGGGTGCCAGTGGCTCCAGAAATGGACTGAGGTCCACAAAAAACTATAAAAAAACCTTTCAATCAAAAGCCTGTCATGCGTCGATCTTGTACGTATTTCAGTCGAAGAAAAACACGTAACTTAAACTCGCTATTATATATCGCGACACAGACGTTTTATAAATTATTAAAGATTCCCTCGATTCTATTAGCTCGTTTTACATACAAAACCATCGGGATCTCTTGCGAAGCTGTGTTACATAAGACTTTGCAAGGTAAGTTAAAAATTCATTGGGAGCGAGACAAGAAAAGAAGTGAGACGGGCCTATTTGTATTGTATGTCCGAGGAGAATTCTGCCTCTAATGACATGTGAAGCAACAACATAGACAAAGCTGTACCTTTACTGCAGATGATGCAGCTGAAATAAGGCCTGCAGACAGTAGGAATTAACCTTTTACCAAATTCATTAAAAAAATGCAAATTACAGACATGAAATGGCAGAATCATATTTATTCTTGTCGCTTATCGAAATAGCTTTTTCATAAACCATTGATATGCGATTTTGGATTTTGCAGCGATTCGCTTACTGCGGCAACAAAATGCACCTGAAATATTATTTATGTCAATGAACAAAAAGACATGTTAAAAACTAGATATCGAGCTAAACCAAATGTTGCTGGAAAATTAAATTTTCCTTGTTTGGGGACCTCCGGATTTTCAGACCACCTGTAACTTATGACCAGTTAATGCAAAACCAAAGCCGTGTTTTCCCTTTCAAAACCTTTGCTTTGAGGCCATCTGTCATTTACGGCCATAAATAATGCTCATAAGTGAATCGTGCGTAAATTACAAGTTTTACATCAATACTCATGCATTGAAATGTAAACGTGCTGCTTTACCTCGCTAATGTTAAACTTTCTAACTCGGCTAACGTTTTATAACTGCCTGGAAATGCTAGAAAAGTACGCTATCGGTATTAATAATGTTTCCCTGCATTCGCTTTGACAGCTTCTAACTTCAAAAGAAATGCTTAATGCTTAATGCTCTCTCATCAATATAAATTGTAAACGCCAGACACAGTATTGTAGTTTATGAAATCTCCTGTCTGTTAATATTAATAGTCTAGGATAATTATAATAACAGTGGTTCTAAATTTTACCCCCTTTCGAGTTACGTTAGATTCTGTTTCCAGTTATGTCCGACTATCAGTGCAATGGGATGAAGCAAAAATGGGCCCTGCTAAAATAATTGCATTTGTTGCCTCTGAACGCTATGATTGAACGCTAAATGTGAGCGCAATCATTCTAGCGGTAAACATTCTTTGTTTATTAATTCCCGGAGTGGTCCATCAGGTGGTCCTAATTCTAGTTTGACTGGGAAGATTTTAAAGAAAAAGCTTTATTGAAGAAAATAAATGTAGAATCTCAGCAAGAAGATCTCGGTGTAGAATGGCGTTTAAAATGAACCAGAGTCTGGCCCCCTCTACAATCCGTCCCCTATTGCGAAGTTCCTAGCATTTTGTAAATACTGTTAGATTGCGTAAAACGTTTTTTGTGTGTTCGGAAAATAAGTGGTTTTGCTATTTACCTCATAGCACCTGCCAAAGTAACTTCAAACTTCCAGTAGCTTTTTTCCTCCGCCTGTGTTATACAGTAATTCTCAAGGTGTCGAGAATTTCGGTGGGATGATGAAAGGCTAATTCACATGATGTTAAGAGAAAAAGTCAAAAGTAAAACTGTATATATAATTTAGAAGGCCATTTAGCTTGGCGAGGAGATGGTATTGACTTAATTCAAATGAATTGAGAGAGTTGAAATTAACTCCTTTTTCAGGTCCTTTTTGTAGGTTGTATATCAAGTTAAAAAGATTTGCTCTTTCAATTTGCTATTTGAAGCTATGTAAGGCAGACACAGATAGCTTACTTAGGTGTTGGCAAATTGAATTCAAAGGCAATTCGTGACAGATATTTATCTGCTTGGTTTAAATGCCAAGAGTAAATTAGATGGTGTAAAAAGTTTGCCTTAGTCTAGAGACTTACACAGGAAAGGGACGTATTGGGCGATCTAAAGTTTAGATCTGTTTGGCTTTGTGGATTTAGGGTATTGGAATTAAAAGGCTTGTCCTTTGAAGGGATATCCAGATTGGAAAAATAAGATTGCAAAGTTTTGTTGGTATTGTGTAAGACCATCGCTTCATGATTATGAGATCATTTGTACATTCCGTACAGGGTCCGTTACTATCTTTTCCTCCCACATGCGGCTAGTACCAATTTCGCATCCTGAACTTGTGAAAATGTTCTTTACTTGAGAGATGAATGCATAATATCTCTGCCTCTGCCAGGTCTGGAACCTGAATCTAGACTGTAAATCTTCATGGTACTAAAATTGTGCCTCACGAAAACTGTGCTTACGAAAATGTGCCTTTTGTAGCGTTGTGCTTTTTAGCTGCAACTCAGACTTTGAATTCTACATCAAACAGCGACACGAAAGACTTTTAAATCCTTGAATTTTATTGCCACAAAGCCATCCCAAGACAAACTTTTAAATCCTTGAATTTTATTGTCACAAAGCCATCCCAAGACAAACTTGATATTCTACCAAACATAGACACAAAGTTGACTCTCCACAGGGCTGGTGGTGATGACAGATGAGCAAAGCAAAACTCTGCCATTTTGTGGCTGTCCAGAAGTCACATTACTTTGATAAAAACGAGCCTACATGTATTCTCACAGCACAAATAGAGTGGGAGATTGCTGCAGACACAGCGGTGTTGATATGGGGATTTAGCAGCCACCAACGCAGTGCCAAGTTACATACATATCTATCTATCTGTCTGTCTAATCAAGCAGGAGAAATGCTCTTCTTTCCGTGACTGAAAGAAGTGATATATGTGTATCGTATTTCTCCCAAATAAAGCGTTGTCTCTAATTAAAGCGCCCCTCTGTTTTTCACATGAAATTAACTAAGTATTGACCTCTTGGATGTTATCTATGTAGCTTTCATGAGCCATTTACAATATCAGTTTTGTGGTTGAATATGGTGATCCTGATATTCCTTATTTTGGTGTAAAACTTACAATTTTCTTGTTCAAACTTTGACATTCAATTTTACGCGAGAGTTTAGTGAAGCTGTCATCCTAAAACTTGGTGTTAACACCGGGCGCTTTACTTACGAACAATATGTCTTTAGAAGTGTCACTGACCGTTGTATGTCTAATATGTGTATCAAAGTTTACAGATGGTTGGTGCGTTTTAGAAATGGATAATGGACGTGTCAGACAAGGAGGACAGACGATAATTGAGACCTCGGCTATGACAGTCACAAATATAAAATCGTATATTATAAATGTGTTTCCGAAAGAAAACACCAATTCTAATTAGTCTAGATCCTTATTTTACCAAATGCCACAAGTTGTATGGCTATTTCTAAATAGCCTATTCTAATTAGTCCAGATCGGTTTTTCTGTCTAATACCATTGTAATACCATAACATTTTCAAAAAGTCTGCGTCTAGTTTCAAGTTCAATCTTGGATCAAAAAATTATGTTTTCCTATATTATGAGTTATTAAATGTCAACGACACCAGCATTTGTTATACATTTCATCAAATTTTTACCGTTCTGGTTTTTATTTCATTACAGAAGCTGAAGAAGATGCGAGAAACTCACACTTGCTGTTCACACTGCACGTATATCAGTACCGAGTGGAGAAAAACAGCAAAGGGCAGGCAACTGGCAAGGAACAGCAAGGTAATGAAGAATTATTACCATTGTACACATCTCTAATAATACAGTTTAAATTACACATTTTTCTTCTACGTCTTTGACGGGTGTGTTTAAAATAGCGTTATTTTAAACTGAAATATCAAGCCAATTAAGATTGTACATCTGGTAGAGTCTGGTGATTGAGGAATTTTTCCCACATTGGATAAAACGGATGAATTGAACTGGCTAAAGATAACATCTCAAGATTATCTGTCAAAATCCCTTTTCGAAGAATCAATTAAATTGAAATTTAAACTTAGGTCACTGTGACCATATTCTAAAATCTTGCAAAAAGAGTACCAAAATACAAAAGTTAGAAAACATAAAAGTTATTGACTAAGACCTGTGGGCATATTTTTAGTTTTTTTTCCATCAATGGGTCTAACAATCCTTTGCAGTTGGGAAATTAATTCAGGACGCAGTATATGTGCCAAAGCTAATTAAGCCTTGAGTGACCTGAACTGAATAATCGCAATAGGTTCACACCATGCGAAATGAAGAAGCGTGACTGTTCCGTCATAATGTAGAACCTCCGTCACCCAATGTTTCGTGTTTTCATTACGGTTTTCCTGCTGATTTATTCAATAACTTATCAATAGATACATTATTGATCAGCCTTCAATTTTTTCCAAACACCTTGGCATATCCGAATCAATATCTAATATGCCTAATGGTGTATTTATTAGTCTATCACGCTTTGCGTTGATAGACTTCTGTGAACGGAAAGGTGGTTTTGCTATTGAGTCAAAACTGG
>JBCAUI010534460.1:0-11144 GCA_038406195.1 Haplosyllis anthogorgicola | reverse complement strand
AGGGCATTAAGGTTGATAAAATAGGAGTCAGCACTTCCTAGGTAGGAATCCGTAAATAGAAGGCAGTATCAATATGGTTCAGACAATTTAAAACCATAGCAATTATTGTTTAGCATAAAGTAATAATTGCATTTTTAAATTGGATTTTAAAAACAAAAGTAGTTTTTAGGCTTCAATATTTCACTCTGACGACACATTGATCAGAGGATGTCTGGTTACAGACAGCTTGGGCAAACAATGAGGATAATACATTGTGATATCCAGACAAAATGAATTCACTTAATGACAGTTGTACTTGTTTCACTAAGCAAGCAATGTGTTAAAATCAGCTTCTTTACAACCAATGATAGTAATTGATTTAAATGATGTTAATGAGTGCGATAAAAGTCAGACCACCGAATCGATCCATCACACAACCAATATTCCGTCACACAGAGACCACTTCTATGTGGCGGAATATCCCCTTTTCTCAATAACTTCACTTGTCAGCAATTATAGAAAAATGTGAGATGATGGTACACCAATTCTTAATCAAGAAACATAAAGTTAACGTAATTGTGGGTAAATCAATTCTGACACTTTTACACCCAATTCCACTCTACACAGGTGAGTTTTATGAAATGATGAAACTAACTTGAACATTGACTTGGTGTACCATCAACTTACATTTTCTCCTATTACTTAATTAGGTGAGCTGTGAAAGAAAGTTTATATCAGGTAAATAATCCGCCACACCTAATATGTCTCTGTGTGGGACTTTCATATCAGATTGACACTGTGTGGCGGAACGATTCTGTAGTCTGAAAGTGGTGAATATTTCATTTTCATTTCTCGATTCATTACTAGGTGCACTGGCTTATTCGGGAAGACTATACCATGCTGCGTGTCATGATCGTAAAACTGAAAGTAGAATTATTAAAAATGTCAATGTGTTATTTTTCCTGTGTGATGCAAGGGTAATGTAATATCTACTGGCATGTGGCAGCGAGAATGTTAAACTTGATGCACTTTTACATAACGAAGCAAATCATTTATTTTATAAATAATAAAGCAATACAAAGTTGTCATTAATTGTTTCATACACATCTTTTAATTTTACAAACGCAATGCTGTATTTATGTTATAATTTTTGCCTTAATTTTCCTCAGTGAAATTTAAAACTCCTTATAAAGATGATATGCTTTTAATTAAATAGTGCATCATTAGTAAATCATTAACCACTAAAAAGATTCAAAATCAGCTTGGTTACCTTTTAATAACCGTAATTATCGTTCAGCAACTGGATGGTGCAGAGAACGTGTTTACGCCTCTAATTGACATACGAGAACCATATAATGTCCTGACCTATAAGTTTACCTTAAAATTAAATACCAGTAGCCAGGACAGGTTAGATATCCACACAGAAGTCCAGACAACTATTTTGTTTATCTCAGACTAGACTCAATGGCATCAGTACATAAATTATTCCTTCGTTTCGTGGCGATCTGTGGACACAAAAATCCCAACAAACAGACGAACAAGACTGAAAACATCACACACCGTGCACGCAGGTTGTAATTAAATGTTATATGAACCCATTTCAATAAAAAAAAACCTTACACGCTTTGTTTTCAGTAGATTACACTCTTAGTAAAATGATTGAAGTTTAAGGATGTGAAATTCAAGTTGTCCCCCAGGGGTACTTAAATGTAAGCTCGCTTGTCTGACAATAAGATCACTTCTTTTGAATGGATGTCTCTATCTCTTTCTCGTAAGGGATTCAGTGCAATCATTGCTTACACATCTGGTTGTTTCCTGCAGAGATAAGGTTTCTGATTGTGCAGAGAACAAACTAATGTCTTGACATTACAGTCTGCAATTAGTTTATAAAGGAAAAAGGAAAAAACAACAGAAAACAGCAATAAATATCAAACAAAGGCAAAAAGGCTCGTTCAAAACGTTGAACTATTTTCATACAGTCATCATTGGCGACAAACTCGACAATTGTCAATTGTGAATGTGTAGAGTAAAACCTGTTTTGGGCAAACCACACACTGTGCAATGCAAATATTTAGTGAATGTCAGTGCGTTGGCCCAAAACAGTGTAAAATTGTGTAAAAAAACTAATTTGATTATCAAAACACGATTCAATTGGTGTTAGTTCTCCCAAAGGAAGGTTCGGCCAAAACAGGTTTAGGTGTAAAAAAAAATAATTTGTGTTGTAAGGGTTTAACGCTTGTCAAAATCTCGTGTACACGTCACCGACGTGGCTTGAGTGTGTCTGAGAAATCTTACTTCGTGCTCAGATGTTTTGTAAACCGTTTTGAAATCGTATTTCAGAAGATACATCACAGTTGTCTTTGCTATACCAAAGAGTGAGCTAACATACCAAATAGTTTATGAGGTATTTGTTGACAAGTTATACACTTCACCGTATGTATTTAACACGATGCCATTTTTACAAGTCCCGAAGCAAAGAAATGGAATTGTGTCTATTAAAGAACAGCTTGAGGTGACGTTACAGTGACTGATGGTGACTAACCTGACTTATCACACCTTGTCATGGAAACATTGACATTAATTACCAGCACAAATCATAAAGATCTTAAGGCAGGAAACGCTACTTAACAAAAACACAGTTTTCAAGCAGCTTCGGTAACAAGTTTATTGGCTTAACGACTGGCTCGCACGTCAGAAAGCATGGATTACAAAAAGAAGGAAAATTCTCTGTCCCTGTCCAGAGAATGAGTTCCTTTTTTATGTGCTTTTAATTTCGCCCTAAACACACTTCTACAAATGTCATTTACATTCTGCTACCTACATCTCTATATTTTCCTCAATTTTGCATATATAAAACGATATTGAAAACGTATCAATTGTTCGTCTTTGGAGCTAATTACAGCTACAAATATATCACAAAATTGCAAAAGTATCAGATCTCTGCTCGTCATGCACTATCTCCTTCACATACATATGCACAATGACTGAGATCGGTTTAAGTGGGTTGCCATTTGCAAATATCACAAAACGTATTTGAATTAATAAAAACATGATGCTGTTCAGTTACTATGTTCTTCAGAATGCACCAATCTGTTATGTTAATGTTAATTTATTAATTCCATGGACGAAATTCTCTCTCATGCTTCAAAGTAATGACATTGAACAGGGTTTGCAGCTTGAATATCGTTATATAGAGGTTATCTTGTTAAGGCTTATCGCCTTACATCACTTTGATGCTTGCCAGCTTCAAGTTTTAGCTGACTTGTGCATCGTTTTACGTACATGCTTGTAATGAAGATTAAGCACTTTTCGTAACAATTAAGTTATCTTATACTTAATAGAGTAATTTAAGATTGATAATGTCAACGACATGAATTATATGCTGCAGCTGGACAGTGCTCTCAGACGAAGTGTTATGAAGGATGTGAGAAGCATTTAATGTAATGAGACAAGGCCATGTAAGGAGCAGTTCAAGAGTAACTTGACAAGGCACAAAATTATGGGAATTGTGGTTTTGCTCTTTCTATAAAATAATTCCAGTCGTCTCTTTCATTTCCACTTTCGCTTCCACTAGGTAATTAAAATCAAGATAAACTAATTTAATTAGTGTGTTGTTTTCTGTAGAAATGGAATTTATTACCATTACTGGAAATTAGCGCAATGTAAACTCGCTTATGCCCGTTAAGTCTGGCCAAATTTGCGGGGAACTCAGCATGTTAACAGCGTTGACTCAATCACTGACCTTCCCACTCACGCCACGTTTTGAACCTTCAAAACGAAATTCCTGCACTGGGGAGAGATGATCTCAGCTACAAGTAACATATCATTACACGCTATGGCAGGTCAGAATATCTGTGGGAACTAGTATGTATATCACAACTCTAGGTAAAATCCACAGAAAACAGCAACAAACTTGATGAGGAAAGTTTTACACAGGAAAGTTCCAGGAGTGTAAACAGTAAAGAGGACAAGGCACTTGTAGTAGGATTGATTAATTTAATGGTAGTGATATGTGATACGGGTTTTGTCTTGGTGATGAAGGCTGATTCCAATCTGTGATGAATGAGTCACTTTGTAATCAGCGTGCCTTAACGAAATTACAGCTTACAGAAGAGAGGTAACGTTACGAATGAACGGAGAAACAGACATTCAAATTTGGCATTAGCCAGATCCAATTGCTTTCTGACCATTTCCCTAAATACTAACATTTATTGCTGGACTTTTTAAACTATCCTGAAATGTTTGGTAACATTCTACTTGTTACATTAATAACTTCTGTCTTGTTTGTTTGTGTGCAAACAGTTTTTGAGTTACTCTATTTTGGAGGATGACTGCTTAAACAGTTGGGCATTGACGATGGTCTTGATACGTTTCTCCTTGAATTCTGTGATCCTTGACTACATAAAACAAAAACAACTAATGTACTCGCCAAAAAGATTATTTTTGCCCCTTTAATGGCATAATATTTACTGGTTTATATTAAGAACAATGATTATTTGGAGATGTAACATCTGTTGCCAAAGTGAACGACAAATAACCTTTTTAATAGAACTGGCTACTCAGACTAAAATGAAAATACAAGGCGTCTGTTTAGCGTCATAGCTAATTTCTATTCATAAAATCCAGTATCTCACTTGTGACACTTTGATCCTGATACAAGTCAACTTGAACTTGTACAGTCAAATGGCAGGTGTACCAACGAAACTGGAGTAATAGGATCGTTAATACGGTTTTACTTGAAAATTATACCCGGAATAATTGTAATATTGTTAAAAAGATAAATGTCGCCTAGAATTGAAAAGGAAGCCCAGGGTGAGAGATTCATCACTTTGCCTTTGAAAGCTATGAATAATTTGCCAGCTGCATCAAATTGCAAAAGTCTATAACAAAGGGACCATCAGTACTCCATCACATCTGTCTGTAGTGTAGTAATTTCACAGCAAATGAGGCAAACCTTATAAGAGCTTCAAACAAACCAGAATGGCAAGATAGGATTGTACTGTTTAAGCACTGCAATGATTTATTGCTCACGCTAAGTGTTTTACTTAGAAAGACAGATGATGGTGATCGATCTAAATACTGTCTTTTGTTCGATAATATTAAAATACATTTCCTTGAATATTTAAAGAAAGCAAACAGCTAATTTAACATAAACAACGAACAAAAAAGAAATGAAGTTTAGAAATGTTGACTGCGAACCAACTGAGATTATCTGACTTTAATGTGGTTCTTCAAGTATAACGTAGTGAAGTTACGTAGAGATCCCGTAGGACAATCGGCATGCAAGCTGGAGCACTGGACAATGCGATAACCTTAAGAAAACAAATAAGCCCAGATCAGTGTTACGAGCTGAATACACAATCACAGTCTGAGCATCTGTACGCCTTATGTAAGCAGGAAATAAAGTTACGGTTCAGAAAGATTAGTTCAGAAAGATTTCACCTCAGTGTAACTTAGATTCACATAAAACAACTAATGTTTTTTTTTACAACATTTGTTCATCTTTGCTTTAAAACAACATGTATTTAGACCCTGCAAGTTTTTAGTACATAGTCTACGAGTTACTCGAGTCAATGGTTATGACGAGAAAATCTTTACGTTGGAAGAAACCCGAAGGAAAACGTAGGAGAAAGAAGCCTTACGGCAACATGTCTATGTGCTACACATTACTGGGAATTTGAATGAAAATAACAACACTACTTCATGCCACTTTGTCTGTGTTGAAATCAATATTGTCATCTTTATTTAAATCTGGAGGTATTTTGTCTTAGAAGAAAGATACAACAGGAAACTGCTGGCGTAGATTAAAGATGAACATTTTGAAAGGAAGGAATTCATTAGGTCTTTTGAAGCTTTTTGAAATGAAAGTTACTGCAACCTTTCTTGAAACTTTACTGTCTGTAACGAACACACTTGTGCAGTTATCGTAAACAGAAAAAAAATAGGCACATCCATTAGCTTTGTCAAGTTTCAGCAAGATTTTATCTTATTTCTTTACTTATTTCTGTTCAATAGAATTTACCAGATACACTTTTAACTTATTTCAGTTCGATAATTTGGTGTTTTTTACTTTTTAAATTGTAGTAATTAAACGGTATTATGGGACAAATAAAAATTTATTTACAAACAACAAAATCGGCAAGACAAAGCTAAAGTCCACATATACTTAACAAAGATTAAGTTAGCCAGTTTTTAAGTTTCGACAGGACATTACAAAAGGTTAATTTATTTGATGCAAATCACTTCTGTATGTTACAATTTTTTATATACATGTGCTTTAAAACAATTCAGGGAAAAAATGTAATTGCTGCTGTTTAGTAAATGGTAAAGGACGGTGCAGTAACATAATATCAGCCAATTCAACATCGAGATATAAGCTAGCGAAAGACCAGTAGACTGATGGAAAGATTATCCTTATTTCCCTAGCTTGTAATTCATTACATCATTATGCACAAGCATTCTTCCAAAATCATACAAAGGACTGGCCATTTCAGGAAATATTCTAAAGTCTATTACACAACAGAGAATACATATATATGTAGCAGAGAAGAGATCGTAAAGTTGCATATTCAATATGTATAAAACATGCTACAATATGTCCCCGTAGTCGTTGAGAGATCGGCCGAATATAAATCACTTGAAATATTAATGAGAACATCGCGATTCGGACCTTGAGCGATTTAACTGTTGCTGTCGGGATTTGCTGCTTACAAGGAATAAAAATTTTATTCTGTAAACACGACCATTTAAGCTGCGTGTAATGAAAGGTGTTAGTACACGAATAACTTTCTGATGAGCTCCGAACTCAATATTAAGTTATACGTAAAATTAACTTAGTATTTTAAAATAAAAATGATTCCTAGTCCAGTGAGGCACCGTGGTCTAAGTGTATTGGTCACCTCCGTATATTAAATAACGCTAAAGCAAACCGTATATTCCGGAACTGGATCGGTAAAGTCAGTGCTATCCTACTGTGTAAAACCAAAAGGTATCACTAAATCAGTCTGTCGTACAAGTTTTATGCATAAACATAAATAAATATGATCGTTGAAATCGTATTCTAAAATTAAAATGACCCACAAAGAAGAGAAGATTATTCCTTGTGACATTACCATCTGTTTTAACAAATAATAAAGTTAGAGATAAATAGCTTTAAAAGATGTTTTATTCAGAAGCCTTGAGATTTCATTTAGCAGCTGAACCTACAATGTGAATATATTATGAACGTAGGCGACACGTTTATCATCTCGGGAGAATTCAAAGTTTGGAATGGAGATTATCTCGCAGACACATTGCAGCACACATCAATTAACTATATCCATAGACGTAGATTGTACCGTAGTGCCTGCACTAAGACTATGTGGGTCAGGAATGCAAGTCTGTGACTATATCTTTCATTGAACTAGTCTCAGCAATGTGGAATGGATCTTTATTTATTTACTGTATAAAGTTGGACATCCACAGTACGTACTTCACATACAGTTATTGCACATTACAACTTTCCCTGTCAAACTCACTGATCCAGAGTGAGTTGCAACTAACATCACATTCAACAGATGGACAATTTCAAACGCATGTAAAAAGAAGACTGACGTTCCTTAAAGAAGAATGACAAAGGTCTCATGCTAGTATTTGCATAATTAACTCTTGATAGAAATAAGCTACTTTTCACTGGCGATTATACGATGATATCGCTCCGCTAAGCCCAGTTGTTTCCGTGTCAGGCCCACAACGGGAATCCGTTGTCCAACTGTGATTGATTAAATAATCTAACATCTGGCTAAATTGGGATCATTTTATGTTTACATAAAAGGCACAGTGTGCTCTTTAAGGGACTCGACTCCAAAAACCATATACAGCATGTAAATGTTTAAGGGTATATGAGGCAGATGGAGGCAGTGTCCCAGTGAATTGATGTCTAATTATGTTGAAACAATTAATAGATGGCACAGACATACAACAATTCCCGAGGAGACCATTTCAGCCTCTGAGCAAACCTTGAAACGTTGTCATGAAGTTAACTACAAAGGGAACTTAACATGAGGTGTGGGGTGTTATGGAAATTACTTCCAGTCATCAACATTTAGAATTGAGAATAATTCGTTTGCGTAAGGAGTTACTATATATCTCTTTGGCATCAAGCATGGCCATAGTAAAAAAATTATAGTGGAAGATTTACTAATCCAAGACAATAGTTTCTACACATGTCAGATGAAATGGTTAAGCGGAAATCCGCGTTTGCAAAAATAATGGAAAGGACAGATGATCTTTCTCTCTGGACCCATTTTAGGAATTTTGATTATTTTGGGACATCGCAGGAAAGGAAACCTGCATCCTTCCCTTGTTATTGATTTATCTGTTTTCACAAGTAGACATTGAAATTAATGCTTAGCAGCAAAGAGGCTGTGACACATAAATGTGTTTTATTTGCCAAGAAGTGTTGGATTTGAAGAGGGTGTGCCCTGATTAAGGAAAGCCAATGGCTTGGAATATATCCGCAATTGGTTTAATGTCATTGATTTATGGCTACACAGCTTAGTCTTGGTGATGGGGGCCGATCGCGATAACTCATAAATGACTATGATTTATGTGTACAGTCAAAATGATAACGTGTGAATTTTGTAGATATTTTGCCTGAAACAAACATTTTTATCAATTATAAAATATAAAAAAAAACCCCATCTTCCTAAAATTATAGACTATTTGAATCTTTAAAGACCTTCAGACTTAAAAAAAGAAAGATCTGGTTTTATACTCGAGGTCGATAACTGTTTTTGACAAATGTTTTGCTTTCCTGTGGAACGAATAGTCTAGTCTTTTCAGAAAAGAAGGGCAATTAAAGCAGTCAAGTTCCCTTGGTGCAGCTAATACTCGGGAAATGGGCGTGGGATTAAAGATCTATCAGGGTACAGACGATTGAATCACAGTATTGCTGTGACATTTATAGTAAGTAATGGGCATTATAGCATGCTTATCACACTCTACCACGATACCTTCATGTGTAGGTTGTAAACATCTCAAAGCGAAATGGTGAATCTATATTGTATACTTGAGGTATTGCTTAATTTTGGTCATTCTCCACAACCGAAATGAACTAATTTTTTTCATTCTAAGAGACCTATTGGTGAAAAGATAAATACCACATAAAATTGAAAGCGATGTCCAGCGTGGGAAATTCATCACTTTGCTTGTGAAAGGTATGAATAATTTGCCAGCTGCATCAAATTACCAAAGTTTATGGCTAAAAGCGCTTCATCAGAGCTGTCTGCACTGTGAATGTTGGCAACAGAAATAGTGGGAAGAGAATATAATACTAGTTTGAAGTCATATAAATGAATTCAAATCGAAAAGGATCAAATATTTCATTGTAGGTTATAGATCATGAAATTATTATCTAAAGTTTAAGGCTCGGCAGCAATTAAATTTCATGCTGAGCTAATGCTTAGCTAATCGACAAGGGGCCTTAAATTTTTAATAGAAATTTCATGATCTGAGGGATGCCATGTCGACACAAACCTGAATTTCAGATAAAATCTGCAACTGACTTAATAAGGACTTTATACAAAACAAATAAAAGCTACCTGGACTGAAATGTGATAAAATTCAATACACTAAAACATGTTGATATAACGAAAGACAACCAGTTGAAAAGTATGCGTCAAAGGCCATCAACCCTGATGTGCAGACATAACGTCGGTTGATAGTCATGTAGATGCCTTGATTGGACATAAGATGAATATCGCATAAGATTGAAAGTGATGTCCAGATTGAGAGATTCATCACCTTGCCCTCGAAAACTATGAATAATTTTCCCTCCGGATTAAATTACAAAGGTTTAATTCTTTGGGTCGTCCATCATGCCTATACGTGTACTTTTAAATACATAAAGAATGTAAAGCCTTTTACCCCACCCCACCCCCAAAAAAAACCCCAAACCTTTTTTCGTCTTGACTTTAGATAAATACTGTCTGTCATGAAATGTTGCTGCAGAATAAATAAAACATCTATCAAACCATGTGGTTATCCGAGTGTGACATGGTGAAATTAGATACTAATCCCAGAGGAGTACTGTCATGCAAGCTGAGGAACTGGACAATGTAATAACTCCACCGAACAAATGGGCCAAGATCATTGTCGTGAGTCCTACGCACAATCATTGCTTACACATCTGCTTATTGTCAGCAAGGATAGGATAATTCATTGTTTTCCTTCCAAACCCAATTGACATCTGTCAAAAACTTCATATATCATTTTTCCTCAGAAAAAATCATCTGTCTGCAGAAGAAAGCGCAGTGGAAGAACAAAGTGCAATTTGCGTGTTTGAATTAAATAAACAAAAACGCTGAATACAAATGAATAGTCGCACCAACAGGCATGTTCATGTTCTTATAGTCTCAAAAAAAGTTTGGTTCCGTCATGACGTACACACACACATACGTCCTTCACGTCAAGACGTACACATGCACACACCTGAACGTTATGACGTACACGCACACACGTCCTGCACATCATGACGTATGCACACATGTACTGCACGTCATGACGTACACATACACACATGTCCTACATGTCATGACGTACACATGCACACACCTGTATGTCATGACGTACACGCACACACGTCCTGCACATCATGATGTACGCACACACACAGGTCCTGCCCGTCATGACATACACATGCACAAATGTTCCACACATCATGATGTACACACACACACACATCCCACACATCATGATGTACATATGCACACACGTCCTGTACTTCATGACAAGCGTGCGTGCGCATATCAAATCCGTTTGACATCCATTTCAAATGTGTTTCTATTTTCATATTTTGTAGATTTGGATGCATGCATGCATGGGGGCATGCATGCATATATATAGATGGTAACAATTCATCACTCATGGATAAGGATGATAAAACAATAAATGTCCGGCCACGGATCCATCCTATATATATATATATCTTCATATATATCTCCATGGTTCATATATATCTCCATGGTGCACACGTCAACTGCTTCCATGCATGCATGCATGGGGAAATTATCTTTTTATACCTGCATGCATGTACATACATTTAATGAAAAAATAAAAACCAAATGCATTTATATTTTAAGTTTATAGTTTTCTTTTTATTCTTCATGAAATAAATATAAATATAA
>JBCAUI010534449.1:0-11145 GCA_038406195.1 Haplosyllis anthogorgicola | reverse complement strand
GGACCCTGGATTACATTCCATTGACTCTTTTTTCTAAAGACAGTGGAAAGAGAACGGATTTCGTCCGAGCGCTGTACATGTTTCCTGTAACGCTGTAAATGTTTCTTCAACATTACATGGAAATGCCTTTTAAAATGGGAAACACATACAAATGAAATTCAATGACAATGTAAATGTCAATTTCATTTTTGACTTGTCCCATTAAAGATCTGGACAGGTTAGGTTATTCACACCTCTTTCTCATTCAAAGCTTTTGTTTTTTTAATTGTTCACAAAAAATTTTTTTCTTTTTTTATAAAAACTATTCGATTATTTACAATAAAAGAAAATTGTTTGTGGACACCCAATAGGATAAGCTTATATTGTCCATGTTATGCCCAAAACAGGGGGGAATATAAATCTAATTGTTTCAACTGTCTTAATTGAGGTATTTCCCCAAAAGGACACTACTTGAGTGCATTAATACCGATGTAATTTGCCTGATAAATCACCAGAGAAGCAACAAACAGTTACTATACCAACGATTATGTAAATCAATTTGAAACTGCTGTTCTCACTTAAAGGTCAACCTCAGCAATTTTACAATGTGTTGCTGATGATAAAAATAAGAGAGGTTGTTACAAATGAATACACCTTGCAACCTCTACACAAGATACACGTTTTCTTCATCTATGATATCTGTTGCCCGAGGAAAAGACAATAGACTGACAGTCAAAAATCCTACTCTTCAATGTCTTCAAAGGACATGAACTGTAAAGAGGGAAGTTGTGTAGATGGCTTACGCTTTGAAACATGACAAAGAGTTTACTATAGTTACACACTTTATGGTTACATTGATACATCTATTACCGGTTTCTGTTTTTTACATCGCAATATTTAACTAAATGATATCTCAGGAATTTGAGTGAAATGACAGCCCATAAGAATGTTAATGTAATGTACCATAAATTATTTAATAGTTCCATCAAAACGAACCTTAACGTAGCACCTCTCAGTATCAATGAGTTCGAGGATGACCTTTCTGAGTTTCTGAGAGTCACTGAGTGGTTTCTGAGGTGGAAGTTGATCGTCACCCATGTTGTCTGGAAGCGGTTGGTGCTGGTGAAGTAACCGACAGAAATGTGTCACCTGTTCTGCACCCTGAAATTAGAAATGTAAATACATACATAAAACAGAGTTGTCGAAACCCACAGACAATACACATACAAATAGCATTGAAGTAGAATGCATCTGCTGCGCTACTATATTAGAGTATTTATGTATGAATTATGGAATACAATTAATTTTTTTCTTCAGTAACACTTAAAAGTCCTGTCGCAAAGAACGAAGCCATGACACTAATTCATGACACTTCGTATTCTAAAAATGTGTTCTTGCAAGGCAATATAATATTTTAAAACATTAGACTCTAAGTACTATCAACATGACTGCAGTTTCTTTGTTTAGTTTTACAGATCTCTCTAATGTAGTTCCCAACTACACCGATCTTCAAGATTCAATGTTCCAAAGTATTTTCAATACCAGCAGACAATAATGAAAGGAAAACAGATTTAGGAGCCAAAGGACTATGACCCAGTGAATGAGAATCATTATTCTGCTAGCTGAACTACTGTAGTTATATATGGTCATCAAATTGGACAGCTCTAATAGCAACACTGATGAAACCGTAATGTCTCATCAGAAGAGACAAATAGTTTGCGTCAATTTGTATCTGTGAACTGTGAACATCCATTACTAACTGGGCAAGCAAGAAGACAAAACAGCCTTAATAATGTGAAACAATTTCTTGCTAAGCTGGTGCCCTAACATACTAATGAGGATGGAAGTAATTTTGTGGTATCGTGGCATACATCTTCAAATGGCACTGTGTAAATTGGAGTACCACAAGGTCCAATGGAGGGACACGAAATGACCTCATTCGAGAAGCACCTCAATTGCACCCAACAGTCGCGTATAAGTTGAGCGAGTCACAGCAATACGTCCATTTATCTCGGAATACTTTATCTCCTCCGTGCGTTTTACATGCAAATATATTGCTTTCTGACACACACACATATATCACTAGTATCTGGGTATGTAAGCCTGTTGGTGCATTTTACAACAGGGCCTTGACGTTAAACTACGGTTTAATCAAATACCAGTGTAATAGACTATTAATCAAAGCATAATTTAATTGAAGTGGATTCAATCTTTCTTCTGCAAAGAAATCGTCGATTTGCACGAAGCATCTGACCTTAGGCTTGTCTATAAAATGAATCTCTGTGCATCACTGAGGATTTTGGAAGAAATATTACTACAGATTTTCTTTCAGATTCTGTAATACTAATGCAATCAGTTCAGCATAAGAATTCCTCCCAAAAAAAAAAAAAAATAACAGTCCGTGAATCTGGCATTGGAAGAAGACGTATCGCTCAATTTATTCAATGATATGAATCGAGTGATATTTTCACCATGAAGTTCTTCTTTATATCGGCCCATTTTACTGGAGATATTGAACATGAGAGAGCACAGGAACAAACAATTGAATGAATCAACCCGATTTCTTCCAATTGACACACTTTGATGCAGTAAATATCAATGTTCAAACGTACATGAACAAGTTTGAGTCATCTCATCTACAACGATAAAACTTTTCATGTTTGTTGGCGTTGACATAATGACCCGTTACTGCCGAGTTAAAATGGCGATTAACGAACGCAATAAATTTATTGCTGAAGAAGAGCCAAGGCCTCGAAACGAAATGCTTATTTCTTGTGGCACAAAAATCCCTTGAAACAGTCACTTTGTGTTTCTTTTCGTATTGAGGTAGATCAATATTGACAAAATGCACGTTTTAAAGCTCTTCGTATTGGTAATCAAAGCTTCAGTTTGTGATTCTACGTTATTTCCATATTATACCATCGAAGTGGTAACATCCAGCCGTCTACATTGACATCCCTCGGGGATTATTCTTCAACATTAGTAGCCCTACGCCACCCTTTACATCAGTATTAACTACCAATGGCCCTTTCGGGACCTAGCTGTTTCAATGCCGCCTACCACAGTTGTCAACCTGCATTTTCCTCAAATCTTCAGGTAACCTCTGGAGTCAGCTGTAACCGTAATTCATGCTGAAGGTCCGTGTGCACACCAGTGATAAACCGTCTCCATTGTCATAAAAGGAAACTGGATATGATGCATGCGAGTATTTTGGGATGGTCACCCCCAGCACTGGGCACTTATACAATTGTTCTAATGTACAAACATGTCTGCAAGGCAGATTAACCTGTGCATTCTACATTACTGAGATGTGTTTGGTAAATCCAGCGAAACCTTCCATGACACCGTTGTTGGACTCTCTAAATGATCAATAAATCACTACTGCAATGTAACCCGTTTACTGTGCCCAACACGACTACGCTTCCATAAATTGAATCACTGAACGGGGACTTTTAGGTCAGTCATGATATAATTGTGCTGCGGTGGAGGGGCATTTACGTCGTGGGATGTTGCTATCTATTTTTCTTTATTCGTGAAAGCGTTCTTAGATCAACGGTCTAATGCTGTTTGCTGCGAACAGCTCTACCATGTAGATAACACAAGGCTCTTCTAAATATGTCCAAACTACTGTACACATTGATCTTTATTTGTAACGTCTATGAGAGCTCTTGAGACCAACAGTACATTGGCTTATAAAAGTTTCATGAAGCAAAATCAGAGAATCCTTATAACGAGGAATGCAGGAGATTCTCACTAATGGTGATTGATATCACACTAATAGTGCGATGATCAATAGGCAAGATGCGAAATCGATGCTAATAGTAGCCATTTATTATGATTTCTAAGCCATGTGAAGGAAAAGCCAAGATGCAATCTGAATATTTAATCAGTTCCATGTTTTCTTTGTCTTTATCATATATCAATAAGACATAACAATATATATGAAATATGAATTTAAAAACATATTGCCACATCGAATTACATTACACGTAACATATGAACTTGAATTTGCAACGCACCGACGAATCCACGTTAGTATTTTGACGTTACCTACGTATTCGGTATTATAATTTCTCATTGCTAGCTAATCTTCCATGTTTTTCATTCTTTCATCTTTCCTTCCTACGACTCGCATTCAAATCGTGTTTAAAATTGAGTCTGTACTTCACTACTGAAGTTCCGAAACATAGTTTTCTTATTATATAAATTAAATGAAATAGATCTACTTATGAAATGTCATAAACTTACAAACGTGCCGATTAATAAGGTGCGAAATGTCTCATTAATTTCCTTACGGTCAATACGCCTTTCAATTGCAACGCCTTATCCCTTCACTTATTGATCCGGTGCGGATATCCTTACAGGTTATATCCATTGTTACGTATCCAACCTATTCGTTTCTCTACTCATAAGCCTATGGTTAGCAGGTTTGTGATCCTTCAAGGTGCCTTTATAGTGTGCTATTGATCTCTTAAACAGCAATAGAATGTTACTGCCTCGGTCAGTTCAGTCTCCTGCAAGTGGTCAGCGTTATGACGTGTTAGCAGGGTCAACCAATCCTTAAACTCAACTCACTCAGTATGGATAATCCAATCAATTGATCAGAATTGCACCAAGGGACCTGCTGTCTCCATGGATAGCCGTACATGAGCATGAGCCTACAGGGCAGATGAGGACTGGGTCAGATGGGCTAAATGCATGTGCTTTAAAGCTTTGCAAAAGGCCAGGCCACCAGATGTATCACAATTGACACAATTATTTTAGGTCTGCCAAATATTTGTGATCTAGGCAGAAAAATGTGACCAATTAATTACAAGGAGTAAATATGTAAATTGAGTCATATTTGACTTTTAACAAGCTCCGAGTCCGAGATGTGACACAAGACAATTCTACACAAATGGTGGCAAGCACCGTAGAAAATCTAGCTAATCCAATTGTTTACTTCATGTAAATATTGGTAATATCATTCACTAACATTCAGGCAGTGAAGTTCCGTATCCATTCAATCAAATATATGGTAATAGATTTACTATTCGCTGATAATTTTGTACCTGATCGACAATTTCATTCATAGCTTACCTGGATACAATTGTTTCCTTCTGCGAAGTTAAGATAATACCTCATTGAGGAGATACAGAACAAAAACACACATGCTACATTACATGATATTTCAGTCGACTCGTATCGGAAAGTACATCATTGTATGCATTGAATTGGTCATAAGCTGCTGTTTGTATACCTGAAGAGATTTTAGCTCAGCTGTGACACAACCAATAGCATAAATATTGAACCCAACTTTCTTTATTTGCAGAGCTGATTGCTCAGACAATGTTCACTTCGTTTGCCACGCCTGAATATCTAAATTTCGCTGAACACAAACACGTTCAAATATTTGTATCGTCGCTTTTGGAAACTTAATTCTGTGCAGAACATAAATACGAAAGGCTAGGTTATTAAAAGACTGGACTGCAGCACTTAGTTTACAAGCAAGTAAGGACGAGTGAACAAAGAAACCAATACAACACAGGAAACATACAATTGGCTGGCACTCATCACATTTGCTGTTTTGATCATTGAGGTTTTTATCACATCACATGCATGATGTCTCTGCTATCATCTAAATAAGAAGAGCCCACAAAATCCCTGTTGTCTGCCTGTTATCAGACCAAATTAACTTTTGGCACAATTTGACGTAGCAATAGTTGCTTATTATCATGTTGCAGACAGAGCCATCGCTAACCATGGTACTATGAAACTGAATCAGTTTTGATTATTCTGTATTTGTATCTGTTGATACTAATGGAATAGTCAGGTCTTTGAACGCAACTATCTGTCTGAATTACGCAACAGTTTTACGTGTATAACGCGCCAACATACCCACATTCGTCAGTGAAGAAGCTGTTTGCAACTCGGTTGTGAACAACCAGTGAATAAATGGAAACAACACGAAGTAGACCAAAACTTCCCTCCTTTAGAGTGAAACATTACAAGCAATTTCTGTTCGACATACACTTGTTCTAAACATTGATTTTGTGTTTTCTGCGCGAGTGCAGCAGTTATTTCTGCCACGGGACCACTTCTTCAATTTATACACTAAAACCAGGGAAAGAAGCAAATGAAGCCTTTTCAAACACTTCAAACTGAACAACAGGATATCTCCATTATTGGTTCTTTGAATGCAATGAGTAAACATTCATATGCATGATCTTAATCGTCATTCAGAACCATTTTCCGCCTGACTGCCATCATTGAAATTGACCGTCTGAGACGTTGGATGAAAATACTCCCAAACACAACTATTTCATCTGGAACAATCAGCCTGATCAAATGTACTGATAAATCAAATGGAAGTTTGGTATTATGATTCTTAAGACTGGCTGAATAAAATATGGCTGCCCTGCAATAAACATGGAACTGTCCAAGAAATGAATATTGTCATTTCAATAACATTGCCGTTGCAATTCGTACTTCTATTTCAATCCATCATAATAAATCACCAAAGACTTTACCAAAAACGTCAACCGTTCCATTAGGAACCAGACAAATTCACATTTTACAAATATTCTTCATTTACGGACAGCTGTTGCCGTTTTACAGATGGAAAATGTACACTCATTCATTCCTTCCCTTGACTTGAAATTTACACAATTCATTTGGTAGGCTCAATTTTCCTTCTTAAAACGTCTTTGCATTTTGACAAAAATTGACATTGCTGCTCATCAGCTGATAGCTTTAATGCGCAATGAATTTTCCAATTAATCTCCAAATCAATTAGACAATCAGTGCAGAAATCCGCCGAATATAACGAAAGTGACTTTGAAAGTGTTTATCATGCTTGAAACTCATCTTTTAGAATGGAATTGAGGTTTCACATAATCGTGCACCCAATCTTAACTGCGTGATTTGAACACATTAAGCTTCAACTTATTTGCTTAATCGTAATGCGTGACCTCTCCATTCTTTAACTTTTAACAATCAACATCTCGTCAATTTGGTTAATTTCTTGTACTTCTATCCACCCCTCATCCGAAAACTAAAATTAATCCCCTTTCTAGCTCTTCTTGGCAGACACTCAAACAAATGTTTCGGGTTTTTTTCTCCATTACCGACGCACTAGCCAAGAATCAATTGTGGTTGGTACATTCTTTACCATGACAATACACTGCAGACAGGATAATTGTGTGTCCTGCACAGTTCTTACTCGCAGAATAGAGCAGCTCACTCGCAAGAAATATCAGGCCAATTATGTTATGGTCACAAGAGAATATAAATCAATACACCTAATATGGATGGCTTTGATTACTTACAGTTGTAGGTCCACAGTACATTGAACAAGATTAATATCAGAATAACGACATGAAACTCATCACAGTATATTGGTTCTATTGTTTAATATTGTTCACGTTTTATTCATATTGTAAATCCTATATTGTAAAAGCACTGAGAATGTTCCAACTAAATATTTAGACTATGTATGATGAAAGTCCATGACAATTCATACAACTCAAATGATGACATTTCAAGTAGAAACGATTTTTCAAAACGTAGAAGGGGAGGCTTTTACAAACGAACTCAACTATTTTGAACACTAACCCATCCTGCCTTGACCTATCTGCAAGCCAATGATCGATTCCCGATTCAGCATGTTTACCGATTCGGATGTCTGTTCAGGTTTCATTTTCTGTCTTTGCATTTGATTTATAATAGATATTAGTTGTGTCAGCATGATTTTTTACGTATGTAGGGTTGACTTACCGCAATATTCCACTAATCCGAATAGAAATTTGCACCTGAAGATTACAAATACAGCTCAACAAATTCACATCTTAATTGTCGCTAACTACAGACCTAAGCAATTCTTGTCTACAAAGCAGACGCGAATCATTAATACGATGTGAATGAAGCTCACTACCTTATTCCATGCAGGTGCAGCTGTGTCTCTAATCGATCATGCTTCATTAGATTGATCAGAATATACGATGCACTAACAGGGGAACCGCTTCCTTTAAGGACGGCAGATGAGAGGCGAGGGCATCTACGGGACATCTGGTGGATTTATGTGTGACATGCAGCCGTCGAGGCTAAACAACTGTCTAATCACTGTCGAACATCGGTTGAGGTAGCGTTGGGTAAACATTTGCACACTTGCATTTATTTAGGAAAAGGCACGGTGCATTAAGCTTTCTATCTTTTGTTGATTCTGACGCTTTTTCATAAGATACGTAAAAAGAAGCTCTACTGATGGTTGTGTGCTTTATGCATGCATCACAACATGTAACACGCATTGATATTTCAGTAATGCACATTGTCTTTATATTTGTGGCAATGCTGACAGACCTCATAAGATGACCAAGCAAATCACGTATCTCTCAAATTGCTTCGGACAACATGATTCGGTGGACATTGAATAACACAATAACTGCTGCTGCAAACCTCAGACAGATGAATGTACAGATGCTCAATGAAATGTGATGTTGATTGCATCCCTCGCATTGCCTGGCCACAGATATATCTATTTGGAGCCAACAGGTTTTTCCAATTCACTAAATAAAAAGATATGGACATACATCTACCAATGCGCCTCTAAGGACATTTCTACTTCCAGAAATAGCAATTCCATAGGGCGTCGTCATAATGTCATATCGAACTTGCAGAGCTGCCATTTAACTTATTATGCATACAGACTTTCTATACTCGTTTCACTGACAAAGTAAATTCTTATGAACATGGAAACGTCATAATACAAGTTAACAGACTATATTCGCTTCGCAAATCCATTGTAAGTCCCTTTAAATGACAGTAATGACAGCTGTTCATTCACCTACCGTAATGTTTCAGTAAGGTTAAAACGCTGGGTTACTGAGAGCAACGTTTAGGCGATAGAGGAGCTAATATCCACACGCAATATTGGTCCAATTGCGGATGGCTTACATGCTAACTTTGATGACTTGGTACGATTGAATATTCGCTTTCAGAATGAACGCAAAATACACACAGTACAGTGTGTATTAGAATCAGAACTCCAACCTTTGAAGTGGATAAAATTGTTTCATCTTGAGATAGAAACCAAGTTTATAACTGAGGAAAAGCTGTACTGCCTTTCCTAAGAGTACGGCAACTTTAAAATACCTTGGGTTGCAGTGTACTTTTTAAAATTTTAGCCAATAAGTGCGGTTACAATGGCAAGTTCCTGTCATTGTACATATTCGATGAAGGTCCAGTCAACAGGAAGACTTCATGCCTTGTTTTACACATAATTAGTACTTTGTTGGTTAGTGTCTACGCGCTAGCTTAATGAGTATCCTCTAACGCTTCCGCTATCAGGGAGAAATGTACCAAAGATAGTCACACTTACAGAAGTCCCATGAGAAAAATGACCGTTTTCATCGATGATATAAAGACCTAATTCACATTAATGCCTTGCATGGCATGGAAGGTTACTTCAAGTTGTTTTCTTACAGAAAGGTTGTTCCCAACATATTCTTGACACGTGCATATTGTTTCAAGGTGCCTCTAATCAAAAACAAGCACACAGGCACAACAAGTGTTATAAACATAGGTCTCGTAGATAGGAGACTTCATGAAAACATATTTTCATGAGATCTCATTATATATTCATCGCAAGAATTAGAAAAAGACCACGGGAGTTATTTAATGCACAAATGTTTTCAAAAATTAGTATGGAACATTTTATGTGTGTATTATGAAATATTAGTCACATGCTTGCAAAATTCTTTTTTGATAATATGAGTACAGTTACGTCTTTCTTAATGAAGAGCGGTGTGTACCTATCTGGTTATGTGTCATCTCTTTGATGAAATTTTAATTAAAATGTGTCATTGTAATCTTACCATAATGGTGTTAGTTAGCATCTAATCATAACGGTGTCAGTTAGTTATCAGATGAAATCGATTGCCATCGTCTTTAGTTACCCTCTTTGTCTTTATTCTCTCTGCCACTATTTCCATACAATCAAAGACTTACCAGAACTCCTAACTTTTAACCAGAATCAATGCAAGTTTCAAGTTTCTATTCTGCTTTACTTGAGCAAGTTTTCTTAGTTCACAGATGCAGACCAACCCAACTAATCTGAAGAAACTTCAGATAAAGAACTTCCTCCCGATGCATTCTAAATATTTTGGCAGATAAAAGAGTGAAAGCTACTTTCAGAGTAATCACATATTTGTCTTCTGGAAGTGCTTGCCAAAACAGATAGCCTCATTTGCCGTGATAGAATCTCTCAATTTATTACTAAACCTCAGGTAGAACTAAGACTACGGATTGTAGTGTGAACTTACATAAACATGGAGAAGCCAAACATATTAATCTGAGATTCTTATATATTACCTGAAGATATTAAGATAATTCTTCATTTTGGCTTTCAAATACCGAAATGCACGCGCTTCTACTAATTCATAATGTTCGTGTTTCACGATATGTCGGTTGGATTTTAATTAGGATGAAAGCAGTGGTAAGTTAATACGCGCAACTGACAGTCCCCTCATAAATTCAGTGATAATTACGATTAATTTTGAAATACAATGACTTCATGTGGAAATTAATCAACCTTTAACAAGAGTTCAAGCTGACACTTCAAGCATGATTATCGGTTCGTCCGACCCTGCACGAGTTTAACAGCTCTGTGACATGCATATGCAAACATTAAAACAAACATAAAAACAGACAAAAAGTCATGAATTTATAATAATCAATCATCTGCATTAGCTTTTAGAATTATATAATCTTCTTAGTTTCGGACATGTTAACAGTTGTTCAGCATGCAAGCACATCTGAATAATTTACTCGCATTTTGCAGTGATGGGTAGTTATGTTCATGTGTAGATCTGCAGCTTGATAATGTGTACAGTTCATTAGTTTCTGGGCTTATGACATGTCATATTCATTAGATGCTCTAGATACAGCTAATTGTTTACGATAGGGCCATATTAGGTGCGGTAGCATCACTGGACTACGTAACTCCCTTAAACAGAATATCACCGCAACCAACGAAGCTGTGTGTTAAATTAATAAGATTCTTCTCGGACGTATTGGTTGTATTTGTAGAAGAATTCATGTCAATCCGATAATCTATTACTTGCGTGAAGTAAGTACTTTTCAACAGTATCTCACTGTCCTCATCAGCTTCGATGAATGATTTGGACCAAA
>JBCAUI010534438.1:0-11145 GCA_038406195.1 Haplosyllis anthogorgicola | reverse complement strand
ACAAACCACTTTTGTCCATCAATCCTAGAACTATTTTAGTAGTTTTTGTGCACATAGGATCAAGAACCCTAACATTTCTTGAACAGCAAAACCTGTTATCTTTCCCACAATACACATCAAATGAGGATATGTACCCTGAATCAGATTTCAAAATCTGGAAAAGTTTTATGTGAAATTTATTTGGTTTGTTTGGATTGTAAACTCTAAATGACAGGTGGTCTTTCCAGGGGCAAGCACCTTCATCAAAAGCCAGATTCAAATTTGGAGTATATATGTTTTTGAATTTTTGAAAACAAAGGTCTACAAATGGTCTCAATTTCCACAAAGGATCATAATCAGGAGTACCCCTTTTTGGTTCCTTAGAACTATCATTTAAATGTATGTTTGACATGAGCAGCATAAATGCATTTTTGGACATGTACTTTCCAAAGAAAGGTATTTCTGTAATCTTGTTCCTGGTCCAATATTTTTTAATGTTACTTTTCCTTGTCAATCCCATTGCTATTATATGGGCTAAAAAGTGCATATGTCTCCCTCATTGACATCCTTCCAAAGTCCTATTCTACTTTTTCCTGTTCTGTTCAAATCTGAAAATATAAAAATTAAAAGAAATTGACTGAAATTGTTTATCCAAAATATTATACTTTGTATATGATTATCATGATCATCTTTGTGTGCACCTCATCAAATGTGTTTAGACTTGTATTTTTCTGTGAAATCCATCTCATTAGAATAATATCTGTTATTTGTCAGAATATCCACCTGCAACAGAATTTCCTCTGTTTTTATTGGTTCCTTAATGTGACATCACATACAGAATGTTCAAGTTCATGTGAACTCATAAATTAACTCATTCTTTTTTCAGTTTCACATGGCCATATTGGTTTATAATGTTCGAACTTGTTGACTAAAACATACACATTACACTCACCAAAATGGCTACTAATTCTACAGGTACAGGAACATCTGATGAAGATTTACAAAACTTATAAACAACCTGGTTTATTTGAGGATTCAACATCCAAAGAAAGTGAAAAGAAAAAAAAAGATGTGCTACATCAGATCGAAAGAGAGGAAAAGGACAAAAATTTGCCAGGGGACCACCACATGACAAATTTACTGAAGCTGTGAGTTATTTTCAACTTTTTTGTCATAATTAGTAAAATTCCTTTGGTCTAGTACATAATCAGAAAGAGATAAGTCAACTACATCTTCAAAAAACTGTTTGCAATTGAATATTTTGTATTGAATATTTTTTGTTTTACTTACTAGTATTACATTATGCAGACTATTTATTTTTATTTAAAATAATAAATTTAGTGAAAAGTTTAAATACCTTGTTGTTTTGTGTTGGCATACAGATTTGTTTGATCTGCAATGTGATGAAGCATACTGTCTGGGAGGAATAACTGAAAATAATCCAAAGGTGTCTGCCTATTGGGTATGAATTTTAGTCAAGACTGTCCTGTAAATGGACCATATGAAGGTCCAGTTGTATCCGTATTTTGCCAATCCCAACCATCTGCAAAATCTTGAATGTTTTCTTCATCACCAATGTAATTGAACATTAATTTTGTTTCAATGTGTTCTTCTTCTTCATTAGGAATAGTATCAGACAAAACAACAAGGTATTTGATAGAGTCCTGTATCCATATCAATATCCATATCAACACAATTTTCAATAGAATTCACATTTGGTGTAGATGTTACTGGGTGAGGAACAGTTTGCATTACATAGTAATCCTCATTACCTTCTTCTTCATTCTCACTTGGAGGAACATATATACATCTTCATTGTAAATTATTGATGTATTTTCTCCTGATGTATCCATTATAATAATAGGTAAAATGCATTAGTAATTTGTTTTAGCCAAAAAAATTGGGGAAATTAGTATACCATTAGGATAGTAAAAGATTTATGCACTTATTCGCACTTTTTTTGTATTTTTTTCCCACCATATACCATATTTGGGGGATCCAGTTTATGCCTGGATGTGTATTGTAGGGCTTAGTGGATCATCATTGAAGAAGAAAAAAGAGACATTTTTTATGTTGTTTTCCAATAGATAGAATATATTGTCAAAGTCATTATGTCATATTTTTATAAAGAATATTTAAGGTAGAGGCGCCACTTCCTAGATAACATTTTGGCAAAATTGAGAGTTGTTGACTAGAGTCAATGGGGGGATGAAGAGGTAAGAATAAATGTACTGATGACTTTAGTCTTGGTAGGTACAAGGGGGATTTTTTTGTATTGACGTTTGTCTAAGTGGGCACTTGTGCGTTGTACGTGTTTTTGTGTCCCGGCGGCGGAAGGGTTAACTAAAAGTAACAAGACCCATCTTAAGTACAAGGTCTGTAAAAGAAGTAAAATGTAGATTCATCAAGATCTAAATTAGGACTATCGGTTGCTTACAATTCTAACTGCCTTGGTTTCCTGATGCAGGAAGAACTTCAGACCAGTGACAATGCCAATCAACGTTAGTCTGCGAGGGAAAAACAAAACATATCGTGACGTAAAACCATGTGAGAAATAAGAATTTTTAAAAGTTAAAATAAGTGTTAAGGACATGTTATTATAGTTATACGTGTCTCTGGAAAGAATTTAAAATTATGGAAAAGTCTGTAATGTAATGGAAATCAATGGCAATTTAGAACTTTAAACTTCCATTTAACCATCAAATAAGCTGTGTGCATATTTCCACCATTTTCTCCCATTTAAGATGGACTTATTAATTTTATTACATTGAAATAAAAAAAAGCCTTCTTATCAAAGGCCGAACCGCCCGCTTCGCATGGTGATACCACAAGCAGTCTTCATCTCATCACTTGGCCACGAATAATAGAGCATGCATTTTCCATCAACAAGCTGAAATGTAATTTAAACTGAAAGTCTATTATTGTTCTTTGTTATTGTGGAATAATTTTGGGATGTTAAACATAAAATAGATTACCTTTGAAGTTGGTATGACGTAGAGTTCTTTGGCGATACCAAAAATCCAACAGAAGACAATGGTCAAATATAAATATCTCATCTTGAAGTGTATCTTGTGCCAAAAGGGATAAAGTAATTCAAATTACCTGTCAAATATTTTGGTTGTAATATTTTGTTTGTCAAATCCGCTTCCGTACACAAAAATCTTATCAGAACTTCAACACGGTATGGGAGCCCCCCACCCCCCGATATATCCTTTTGTACACAATTGATATGATGTATGTGTAGTGAGATTTAAAACGAGTTGTCACACTAAGGACGAGGACAATAGTGTCTATCTGGTGTTTACATAATAAAATCACATGGATAGTTTGTGTTAGTTTTCATGTTGATGTGAAATGCAATGTGTCTGGGTCGGATGACCATTTTGGCATCACTTCCTGAAAAAAAAGCCACACGTAAACCCCAAGAAAACGTTGATCTCAATGTTTGACAATGATCATTCATTCTCAGAAAAACAGCAAAAAATGAATTGTTTCTGCAAAGTTGCTGTAAAACTGAAAATGGATGAGAGAATGAGTAGACTTTTTGTTTGGAGATGCTTATGGAAATAAAAAAGCAGGCTGAGGTAAATGTGAATTTACATAAATTTATTCAAAAATGTTGCCGTTTTATCGGATGATTTAGTTAAAGATTCAGTTAAGGATCTATAACAGATTTTCTTTCGTCAATGCAAATTTCTGTGCTTTCCTTTACATACACGTATATATGACCATTCCTACTCATTACGATAGAAAAACAGAATACACTACAATAGGATTGCGCTTGCATGATTTTGTTATTATGGAGATTAAACAATTGAACATTAATTCCTCTTGCGTTGGAATGGCTGGGATCTCTTGCATCTAATAAGAAGCCCTGTGGTGGGTAGAATGTGATGAAGGTAAAGTTTGAAATGTTGATTCATAAGTAAAATTAAGAGCTTAATTTCCTGGGTTTTTTTCAAAAACGAATCCTACAACCTGAAATTTTTGTCTTGTGATTTTGATTCTGAGCTGTTGGAAATGTCACATTCAAAGCATTTGATAAATATGTAACAAAATTGCAAAAGTGCATTTGGAATAAGTGCATTTTGAATAAATTATGTAGAATAAAGGAAAGATAAATGTGTATAATTGAAAAATGATTTCAACGCATACCTAAGTACGTATAATACATTAAGGGGAAGATGGAAGCCCATCGGACATATTTATTTTAATTGACTAATAGCTTTCTACTAATTTTGTGGTTTATTTGCTGGTTTACTTAACTGTCACAACTATCTAGTTTTCATCATATTCACCTTAAAGCATGTAAATCCATAAAATTACTAAAATATGAAGATCCCATGAATGCATCCTTCCACATTTATCTTTCCTTTATTCTACATAATTTTGTGCTCAATGTGAAAGTAAAATTGTAAATAGGCTGCATCTGAGTCACTTAAAAATTGCAAAACATTCATGTTTTTTTTATATCAATGTAAACAAAGTGGCAGCTATTCTTTGTTTGTAAAGAAGGGGGGAATGACCTGTAACCTGTAAATGCATTCACACCATGCATTGCTATTGGTCACCCCTGATTGAGCATGCCAGCATGGCTGACAGTATTTAAATGGTCTAATTAAAGGATTCACTATTTTGGTAAATGACTTCTGTATTATATTCTTGTAATAAAAGGTAGGGTTTATGCATCTGAATGAGAAAAAAATAAATCCTTTGCAATTTAAGCAAAAACAAAAACAAAACAAAAACAAAAACATAAACGAAATAGCTTCAATCTACCTCTTAAGACTTTTTCGTAAGAAGACGTAAGCTTTGTTCAATATTAGCTTAATAACATCAAAATGAGATATTATCTTGTTGATTTTTGTGTTTACTTGACTTGACTTAAAACAGATATTCTACTTACTTTTTTTTGTAAATGCAAATAAAAAACAAAATTTTTGTTTAATGTAGGAATTAAAATTTGAGTTGTTATAATTGTTTGCTTTGGCGGAAATTTATTTGGATTGTAAAATTTGTAAAAATGGTCATCCCTCACAACGGACTAACTCAATTTTGTTTACATACAAACAACTCGACCAAATAACATCATGTTTTGATGTGACTAAGCTAATAGTTAGAAAACAGTACCTAGTCGAGACAGAAAATCCGGCCTGTTAGCTGTAATGTCACTTTAATTTGAAAAAAAATACTGGATTATCAAAAGAAAGTGACAAAAGTAAAAATGTTTTACCTTTCCACTGTCATGCATATTATATTATAAGTGGAAGAAACTAACGGTCCCCACAGGAATAATTTTGAGTTCCAGAAGCCACATTCCAGATCTCCCATCCATCCATCATAGGTTGTATGATATGCATCTTTTACAGTCAGGTTCAATAAGAGTAATATGAACGAACAAAATAGGTCTATTGAACTCTGAAATGAAAATTGATTGGACCACGAGTTGGTAAGTTAAAAATTGACCTGCGACCCGACCAGGTGACTGGAGGTCAAGGGTCTATTTTTTAACTTACCACAAATGGGTGAATCAAACTCACCACTAATATGGTTGTATATTTTGATTCTACCACAACACTATGTCAAATGTTTGAAAACAGGCAAAAAATGAGCTAAAGTTGGGATGCAAATGAAAGTGCGTTAGGAGTGGTAGAATATGTACAATAACAGCTATTGAGATTGACAATGTCAATGAAACAGAAGCACATATGTTTAAAACGGATATTCTATCATTTAATATCTCTTAAATACTATTTTTCCCTATAGTTACACTTGCGAAATAGACTACCTGGTTGATTATAAATATATTCGGGATCTTCTTCCTGAATTTCTCATGATTAAGAAACACAACAATAACTGTTAAATTTCCAATAATTCCAATGCAAGCTATTGTACTATGAATTAATGTTATAACTTGCGGGCTTGTACTTTCGTTCAAAACGGTAGAAATGTTTCTCGTTCCATTGCAATATATATCTTCGGTATTTCCAAATACTTCACGGCAAATATTATTTGTCATTTTATAAGATTATACAATGCTAACTCTAATTTTGTACACTACTTGAATCAATAATGGAAAATTATACGAAATAACATTTTATTCACTTTTAAATTGAAAGATTCTGCTGGTTGAACGAGAGGTTATGTTTTATTGTAGGTAGTGGTGTTAGATCTAGATCTGTCTTCAACAAAATAGTTCCAAGATGACATTTGAAACAGTTCATTAACCCCTTCGGCACAATAGGTGCGTTTGCTGAACTCTTAAACATCCAGCACCAATATTGATCGAAAATGCCAACTTGCCACTGATAACCAATGGATGCTAGAAAGGGGAAATAACCTGAAAAAAATGATTCCAAATCTAAATCGTGAAAAACAGATTTTGGCATCTTGTTGAACTTGGAACTTCACCAGAGAAACTTTCACCTGATAGTGTGAGGAGAAAATCAGTTTGCGGCCACAAAGGCTGCCATGTTCAAACCCTCGATAGACGTGTGAATGACACTTTCCTGCTGTCAAACAATTCCAAATTCACCAACCCTTTTCTGGTCATTTTGAACTTCACTTAAATTCTGGCTGGAGCATCAGAAGGGTTACACAACCAGCAAGCTTGCCTTACACATAACAATATCAATAGCACATAAAAGAAGGCAGCTTTTCAATTCTTGTATTTGTACAGGCTTCTTCATAAAACTAACTTCGGTTCATTTTACACAGTTTATCTGTCTTTTTTACTGATTTTTTTTGTGAACAGCGTTTCATATTTCTGCATAATGTAAAATTGAAATCGTTTTGAGGCGCATTGTAATTCGCAGAGAATTGTGTATTCCAATGCTTGTATCACTCGATATGCACGTTGGTTCTGCCAAGGAAGAACAGATCAATGATAGAAGGAGGGTAGATCTGTCTTACCTTCACTGGCGGATCTAGAATTTCCAAAAAGGGAGGGGCGCTCGGTCTGTAGTGGGCAAGGGGGTGCAACCCCTATTCCCCGAAAAGTTTCCTTAATGGGGGTAGGGGATATGGCACGGCATATCCGGCAACGAGCTTATTGGCAGGGCAGTTCTGCATGGGTAGATTAAGGGTAAATCTGCCTTGCCTTCTTTAGCATCACGCGAAGTCTTGATAGCCTTAGCACTGCGTAGTTCGGGACAAAATGTGTCACTTTTATTTGAAGTTCAAATTTTGAACCATGTGCAATTCAGGCTGAACAAAGAACTATGCTACTTTTTAGCCAAAATGTATCACTTTAAATCAAATTTGTGCTGAACTCAACATTTTGCACTTGAGCCAAAGTGCATGCTACTATGTTACTGTTTAGTCAAATTCAACTTTAATAAACTATTAAGACCAAAAGGCATCACTTTAAATCCAACTACATTGTTTTAACCTGAACATGTCACTTTATTCTCATTTTCTATGTATGTAATAAATGTTCATATTGACATTACACAAGCACGGGTTTCACCTAGTTTTTATTAATTATTCATTGAAACTTGGAAACAAATAGAGAATTGCCGCCACATGTTCACTGAATCGATTGCGTTAACTCGGAAGAGAACAAGAGATTGAGGATGAAGAATATTGAATCTGACTGTCATTCTGATTCTTTGAGTTACAACAAAGAAACCTTTTCAGTGCTATCTGAAAATCTCTGTAGTTAATGACATAAACAAATGGATTTATGGTAGAATTGAGAAATACCATCAGAACAGTGAACTGATAATATTTGCTATTCCAATCAATATCGTAACCCAAGTTGTACATGAGATAGAAAACCTGATTTTGTGACCAGCAGATGATGAAGCAGCACCCGACAATCAATAAAGTCTTAACAGTGTTTCTTCTCGCTAATTGGAACTTATCTTTGTGATTATCCACTCTGGACCTGTTTTTGTTAGATTCCCTATTTTCTGTTTTATCATTATCACTTATACTCTCTGAATTTTTGTATTTGGTATCTGTGACTTCAGTCATATCCGTATTTATTCTTGTGGACAACATCCAAACTATTTTTCCATAACAAAATATCAGAATAATAAATGGAATGAAAAATTGAATGACAATTATAATGATACCATATGCGTTTTTTATTTCATCAGTGGGCCAAGAATAATACAGAATGCATTTTCCATTGACGAGCTGAAAATATAATTTCATACATCAACTGTTTATATATCGATGGCAAAATTAAATATGTATTTAAGATATATATACTTAGTTTAAACTTTATAAGAATATGTCCATTGAAATGAGAGGTATTTTTGTTATTTTGTCTGCCAAATTTACCCAATAATTCTTGTAATCAACTAATAATAAGAAAACAAGTCCCCATCTCCTGAAATTCCTATCATTTTGGAAACGAAGAGAACAAAGGAGAAAAGGAAGGAATTGCACGTTGTGCTTTTATTGCGCTATTGTTCCAGAATAATAAGACAGTGAGTAATTATTCTCCTAATAATTACAGAAAGTCGAGAGAGCTTGTTACATATTGATCTTGATGTGAGTTTATTTGGGATCCAAAATAAAACTGTTTATTTAAGGAAATTTGGGTTTATCCAATTAGAGAGGCTAAAATTATGTCAAATTCAAAATAAACAATTTTGTCAACAAGAAAAAAATGTTTCTGAACCAATGATAGTGTTAGAAAAGTAGGCACATCAGTGCCATATGTAATAAAGTAGATTACCTTGGAAGTTATTATAGAGTATGATTCCTTGGCGAAACCAATAACCCAAGAGAAGACAATAGCCATGTATAAGTATCTCATCTTGAAGTGCACCTTGTGCCAAAAGGGATACAGAAGCTCTATATACCTGTCAATAATTTTGTACACAAATTATGCTTGTATGGACATAGATAGATAGATAGATAGATAGATAGATAGATAGATAGATAGATAGATAGATAGATGCCACAAGTGATATTGATAAACAACTTTCTTTGCAAAGTGTTTCCCTTTAGAGTTGTCACGCAACGACTATAATATTTATCTGTTGTTTACATAACAATATCAGGGTGCCACTTTGGATTTATTTCCATTTTGCAATTTGGTCGGACCACAAAATACAAAGTAGGTCACATGACCATTTTGACATCATGAAATTATGTCAGAGGACCTTTGTGATATTCCTACCAAGTAGCAGATCCAGTGAGGCAGTGCCCTGATGCCAGCCCGAGCCCCAACTCCTGTTAAAATAGTCAAGACTAAAATGGCCGTCATGTGGAGCAGGGAATTTTGCGAGTACTTGAAAGTTATACGTAAACCTCAGAAAACGTTTCATCCAGAAGAATTTGCTTATCATATGTTCCGTCAACACTAGGTTTTGCTGTTTTGTTTCAAGTAAAGCACGAGTGGATCCAGGATTTCTCATCAGAGCGTCTTCAAGCCGCTGGAGGAGGCATCCTTCATTTCTTTTCTCCCAAAACGCCGTTTTCGCAGTGCAAATGCTAAGGTCACACAACGAACGTTCGGGAGCACAGTGTGGAGTCGTGTATCCGACGACGGAAAATTTCAGATCATTATGATACATTTTCCAAGATAGTTTGGAAGAATTACATGATGGCATTACAAGTTGAAAATAAACATTGGTACAGTAATACGTGTACATAATAATAATAAAAGAATGTGACATTGGGCAGTGTTTAATGTTTGTAATAATATCGGCGAAAGACAGTGTCTTTACACTATCCTCAATTTTAATATAATTGTAAATGTAAATATAAGCACTCAGAACCGAAAGGATTACCTCCTGACATTTCCATCAATTTGAAAACTTTTAAGAACAAATAAAGAAAAGTAAGTCCCATATCTTTGGTATATTGGACAATAGTGAGTGATTAAGGTGGTGGATCCGAGGGTTGTCTCGACCTTTAGCCCATTTTGGGGCCTTAACAATGGGACTTCAGCACTATAACATTGACGGAACATTTCCAAATGTATACTCAATTTTAGTTTCGGCGAAATAACACATCCAGTGTCATTATCTGCCATATGGGTACCATTTCGTTTACAAACGTAGACACATTACAATTACGCAGGAGTGGTCTGGTTATGTATTTTGTCAGATTGAAACATTTTCTGTATATCACAACAGATCAAAGCATCTTTAATAATAAATATCGCATCAGATATACATCTGCCATAATGAATATCAGTCAGAGTAGCAGATCTCTATCAAAGTCATGTCTATTGATTAGGACATCTACCATTAAGATATATTTACTTATAATGGAAGACTCGGAAATATCCTGTCACAAAAAGACGAATAAGTAGAAACAAAAGCACAAACAAACTCTGGTCTGAGTAACCAGGTTGATCATATTCCTTGGAGTCTGGAAAATCAGTGCAGATTACGGCATCGGATATGAATACAAATGGAAAACTGACTTGAAACTTGAACTGAAACTGAAGGGGCTGGGATCCGCTTTAATGTCTGTACACGTACATATTACGAATCTAATTCAATCCCCTCTGTGTGTGGCCTTACCATATAAACTATATATGTGGTTCTTTTTCGGAGCATCAACAATTTTGCACAATAAATGTCAAAAATAAAATTAAAATGCGGATCAATTCTCTTATTCTTAAGAAATTTTTAAGAGTCTAAAACTGATAGGCAAACTATAAAAATGAATGAGAAAACTTTAAAAAGTAAAAGCCAAAAAATAAAAAAAATTACTGCACAAAATTCATTACAATAAAGCTTAAAACGTAACCATCAGGCCAGACCCGAAACATAGTTTTCTTGCTTTTCTCGCGCGACTTCGCTTTGTTCCGTCGGCACTCAATCGGTTGGGCCCCACTCTTAGCCAAATCCTGGATCTGCCCCTGGAGCTTCTCAGTTTCCTCTACCTACAATCTGGTCTGTCTGACTGTGGAGACGTAAGTGTAAATGTTGAAATAATAAAGTTTGTAGACACACTTACAAACGTAACAAACGTTACAAACGTTTACAAACGTAAACTTAAACTTTCCAACCAGAAGAATTTGCTTGTCATATGTGTAGTCAACACAAGGTTTACTGTTTTGTTTCAAGTAAAGCGCGGGTAGATCCGCGTTTTCCATCAGAGTGTGGTAAGTAGCTAGGCTCGGGTGTGCGGTTAGCTGGCTACCCGTGCTGGCTGCTTCCTACTTAGCGTGTATTACTACCTCGGTGTCTAAAC
>JBCAUI010534427.1:0-11145 GCA_038406195.1 Haplosyllis anthogorgicola | reverse complement strand
ATCTGCACACATTGGGTTGTGCCAGCATGGTGCAAGGTCAAGCCACCTCACCAGCCACTTGCAAAGGATCATGGGAGAAATTTGCTTTTTCCCCTTTTTATTATCGGATATACTTTGTTATTCCAAGCGTGATAGACATTTTACCCGGCCTACCCGGGTAATTCTCTCGTTGTATCAGTGGGAGTTCCCATTTGAAATTTAAGCTGTGAAAATTCTAATTGATTTTATCAATTACATCTAATTTAAAATGAGTTTATTATTGATTGAGATATTTTCATGTGCTTTTTTATTATAATTGAGATCAATTGAATTTATTGCAACGACTATCATAATGTGCAGTATCTTGGTATATTCTTTATTTTATGCCAATATCTTCACATTGAGTAAACTTCAAAACCTGCTAATTAATGTCAATCAATACCTTTCTTTTCTACCACTGTGGAGATTTGTTCGCTCTTACCACAGCACTCAGCAATATACATCAAACAATGCTTATCTTGACATGAAAGTTTAGTTCTGACAGACGAAACGACTGGCAATAAATTCAGAAATTCGTGACTTTAATATTGTGGTCGCTCTTGAAGCTGCTCGTGTTGGTGTCAAATTCAACTTTAAATCGTATAATTTAACAAAAATGGGGTTTGCTTTGGAGCTCACAAGCCTTCTGCCTTTGCACATGTCAAAAGGGAGTATTTGAAACATAGATCTACTTGACAAATTTGCTTTGAGTTGACTTTACATCTAAAGTTTAACTTACTTCAGGTTAAAACGAGTTAAGCATAAAACACGAAAAGGAGCTCAGAACAATACAACAGCAAGGTTCGTTTGATCTTGACTAAGCCTGTGAGGAATGCAGCTTCGATCAGTAGGATTCTCTTTTGAGTGGTGCTTGTTTGACTCTTCAATTCTGTACACATGCATGACTGGAATTCCACTTTTCAGGGTAATGCCGCCCAGTTTCTCCGAGTTTATTTTCAAATTATAAAATCATTCTCAACCGAATTCTACGTCTCTCTGTGTAACATATTGACACCCTTTTGTCACTTGACTCGGTTTAGGTAGGATTCTTGTCAATAATTAACACGCTGTCATGAAATCTGTTATCCCAATTTGTCATTTTCTTTGACATTCATAATTCCCAACATTGTAGCGTATTTATTTACCCAGAAGGATTTTTCTATTGTGCCTCAAGTGTAAAAGGAGTAATTTTATTGACATGATCGCACACTGTTTTCTGGTGAAACAAAAGGCAACTTGTCAATACAGAAGTGTCTGAAGCTTCAAAGTGAGATGATATCATCTGTGTATCTATCAAAATGCCATAGCAAAGCTGTAATGTGTCTATTGGGAATGAAATTTCATCAACCTGGGAAATCAATCGGAAAAATGATTGAGCATGACATTATGACCCAAGTCTACCATTAACCCAAGACTACCATTAATTGATATGTGAAGTGTAGAAACTCAAACTGCGAGATCAATTATTTTCTCTCGCTAAGTAAAACGTGATGTAAATAAGATTATCTTGAGGCTCTAGTGAATGGTATATCTATATTATTGGTTATACTAGAGACTCTGCCATAATTCAATGAAGCTGATTCTCTGCCTTCAGACTCAATGCAATTTGAACAGTCTTTATCCTTAGACTCTGGGGACATTTCATCTTACAACTGTGACTATGTGATCTAACTGGAGATTACATTTGGCATTATATCTCTTTTCGATGCTTCGTTTCTTACGGTATTTGAAAAGTTGTTTTCAATGAGATACTTCAGATAGAGGTTGCGTGCTTTTATTTATCCAAAGTTTTAATAATTAAAGTACATAGTGAAACAGAAAAGATTGAAAATGTTATTCCATAAAAAGTAAGAGGGAATATTTTGTTTTACAACATGTTTGTCTTAATTTCAAAGTACCATGAGAACAATTGGTGTTAAAATTGAAAAAATCGTCAGAACAGCAAAAAGGAATTTCTTATGTAACTGTATCGTGTAATTCTCATTACAAAAGATAAAACAAATTGTTTTAAATGTAACGCTAAAGTTCAACTTTAATGGCCTCCGTTATGAGTTCGAGGAAAAGCTGGAGCTTCGAATCAGATTAATTAAATTTGCTTAATGGCCAACAGCTCTGACAGATGATAAACGGAAAATGTCAATGTAAATTCCTCCGTCCGCCTCAACTGTTGGGTCCTTGATTTACCTCAAGGAGTAAATTTTTGTAAACAAAGGGAAACAAAAAACAAGAAAAGAAGGAATCCATTTAAACTATACAATCCTGTTGAAATATTCCTAGAGCACCAGTGTTGACGTGGGCAAAAATGGGCAATACTCTAAACATTTAGTCTGGGAGATCAAAATTATAAAGGGTAGGTCAAGATTTACTGTGTAATGTACTTAGTAATGACTTGGTATGATGTAAGTGGGCGCACTGTTGACATCAAGGCATCCATATTGATACGGCTTCTATTTGCAATATTTTAACCGGGAGTGATTAGTTGACAGAATTCCAAGCAGATGTCAGGCTAATTTGTTTTGGTGCCCTTATTTCTAGTTTCAAGCACCCAGGGTCACAGATCAGTGCTCACAATGGAACAACAAAGATCCAACATGTTCAATATGTAAACACTGTATCATGCTATAATGACAGCATTCATTGCATTGTTTCATGCCCCAGTTCTAACCTCACCTAATTGATTGTAATAATGACCAGGTCATGCAATGATTTCCAGCACTGTGTTTATATTTTGCTTAGTGCATTGAGGTCTATTAATCACTAACTGCAGGAGTCAGCATCTCCTAAGGAGCTATTCGTAAATAGAAGGCAGTATCAATATGAATTGTACAACATATTTTAGAGTCACAATTCACACTTTGCCTTTCACTTGGATGATTCTTTTGTGTTGTGTCCAGGTCATGCATTTGTTTACATTTTGGTTCAGGGCATTAAGGTTGATAAAATAGGAGTCAGCACTTCCTAGGTAGGAATCCGTAAATAGAAGGCAGTATCAATATGTTGCTTGCTATACAAACTATATATACCAATACATATAATGAGGAAAACATTTTAGTTTTAGCATTTATGATTTTTATATTTGCTATGGGACTGGTGGCAGGAAAATGGTTGTGCGAACAAGATGTGCAAATGCAATGGATCTCCTGCCTGGTAATCAGCACTGAGCCCAAGCGAATGAATGTCCAGCGGGTCCCAAGCCAAGTGAACCAGTTCGTGCCATTGTGATTTTGATGCTATTGTGTCTAGGTCGCGAAATGTTCTAGTTCTAGACGTGTCATGATGTTGAGGTCATTTTAGTTCATTTTACTTTTGTTGTTACACAAAAAATTAAATAACGGTCTGCTTAAAGAAATTACGTTGTTGGTTGGAAAGTTGTGGTGTGCCTGATCAGACATGTCATGTACTCACCAGATGAGAGTGTTGCTGGACGTCTCCGTTCCAGCACCGAGTAAATCATAGATCACCTGCAGCAGCTGCACATCTGGAAAACAAGAGTAAATCCAGACCATAGAATCACATTTATATGAGGATCCAGACACCTTAGCCGGCCACTGAATTTTAGTACCAGCAATCCACTTAAAACTTAAAGTTGAGCCCTGTAAAAAGGGTTAGCGACAGACACCGCTGCACATGAGGTCTCGGTTCGATTCCAGTACAGGGTAGAGACGTGGGGCAGTGTCACGAGACAAAGGCAGCCTTATGCAGGAGGACAAGAGACGATGGCTCGCTTGAAAAGTTCTCCCTTCTCAGTAAAGTTTCCAGGTGAGTTCCAGGGTGGGAAGTTACAACTTGCAAAGAGCAGTTGATGAACATCTGTACCACATTGGCGATACATCGAGGGTGAACAACTTTAAGTTTATAGTCCAGGGGACACGGCTCAGAGTAATTCCAAGTTCTAAAGTATGATACCAAAGTACGGTTGTTTGGTGATTCCAGAGAATTGTCTGTCGTGGGCGACATGCAGGCAGACACAGATAGACAAGCATAAACATTGATAGACGGTCAGACAGACAGTACCAGAGAACGTAGTGTTGGGGTTGTGTTTCTGCTCGTGGTCCGCCCGGGTCAGGTACATGTCTATGAAGCCGCGGGGACTCTCGGGATCGTTCGTCGCTCGGTAACGGAGGATCTTTTCGTACATCTCCCTCCTGTCGACCACAGCCTTCCGCATCACGGAGCCGATCCCGAATATATCTCCGGGCAGATACCTGCAACATAAACGTGAAAATTAGTAAAGTTAAAGTGTATGAACTTGATATACCGTTCTTAACAATTATTACAATTTTCTAAGGCGGTTCAAAACTTTTACCCCTGACAGGAGAACTTCACCCAAGCTTGGTGTGAGCTGTTACCTTGAGGTAATGAGACATGCTTACATTCCCACACAGAGTAGCGTATATCCATGCCTTATCCACTTTTTCCAGGTACCAATTTTACACCCTGGCATGGTGAGACTGTGATTTACTGAGCCACTGCCCAATGTCCCTACCCTGTCCGGCAATAGAACCCGGGCCGCTGCCACGGGAGCGCTTCACACTAACCACTGCACTACAGGGCTCAACTCACTTGCTACCATGAGTAATAGATTTTATTCACTGTTTAATTAGCAAATATTTTGTTATGTTTTTTCTCTGTCTGTCTGTCAGTCTGTCTATCTATCTGTCTGTCTGTCTATATGTCTCTCTGTCTGCCCGTCTGTCTGTTTCTCTCTCTCTCTCTCCCTCTCTCTTCCGTCCCTCCCTCCCTCTCTCCCTCCCTCCTTCCCTCTCTTCCTCCTCCCTCCCTCCCTCCTTCTCTCCTTCCTTCCCCCTCCCTCCCTCCCTCCCTCCCTACCTCCTTCCTCCCCTCCAACTCTACCTCCCTCCTTCTCTCCTTCCTTCCCCCTCCCTCCCTCCCTCCCTTCTCCCTTCCTCCCTCACTCTATCGCCTCCTTCCTTCCTTCCCTCCCACTCTCCCTCCCTCCCCTCAATCTCACCGTAGGAAGGGTAGAGCGACGAGTATCCCTGAGTTACTGAGCACCCTGCACGCATGCTCCACGTCCTGTATGTACGTGATGAACCCCGGTTCTGTGTACTCCCGACGACGTCCCTCCAACATCGAGAAGATGATGTTAGCGACGGCCTGGGTCGTGATGAGAGACGGATCTACGGGCTTGCCTCCTGTCTCCTCCAAAACAGCTAAGTATGACTAGAGGAGGAGAGAACGGGACAATAAAGATACGTGTGACTGTCTGCTTAACACTCCTGTACCACACACTGAAGTAATTTATAACAGGTAGTAAGTCATTAAAACAAGATGGGAACTAAACCAATAACAGTTTTACCTCCAAATAGCAGTGAACATTATGGAAAAATTAGTGTCAGGCGAAGGATCAAATTGGGGCTGCAGAAATAGAGTAAACTCGATACTTCACTGCCTGTTCAGCCAGCGTTTTTTACCTGTATTTCCTCCAGTACTTTGGGTTCTAAGAAGCTCTTGCCCATCCCGAGATCTCTCAGCACGGTGTGAGTAAACCGCCTCTGTTCCTTCCACAGCTCTCCTTCTGTAGACACAACACCTTTGGGAGGAAGCATAACATTACAAGGTGCAAAATTTGCACCAGCAAACATTAGATTGTTCCGCGGAAACACAATATTGCAACATGTCAAATTCGGACCAAAACTGAGTATCGCAGTGGCCGAGTGGAGAGTTTGAATCGTTTCGAAGCAAGAGATCCAAGGAGCCATGGGAGAGAGCAAGTTTACAATCCAACCTGCGGGGTTTTTTTTCAAATATTCCAACCACACCCCCGGCCCTCACATTTTCGCTGTAATATTGCTACAATGTTAACATTATTTTTACGCAATTGCTCGCCAATATAAAACGCTTACCTGCGTTGTGCATGATTTCTTTGAAGAGGAAAAGATCCTGAGGTCTCCCCGAGAAGACGTGACCCTGTTTGAGGAAAGCCTCTTTGATGACGTCATAAGTGTTGAGGAAGACGACCTGACGTGCGCCGAGGTAAACCGTCATCATGTCTCCGTACCTGTAACGATCTTCTTTATGACTATCACTAGTCTTGCCCGCCACTTTGTTGGCGGTTCCCCTGCGTGACGTCATCATTTTGTTGGACTTGACGCTCATGTCGTTCCCCAAGACGTCATCACTTTCCGTGTAATTGAGCACCATGGCCGGGCTTAGTAAGGAGATTACGGTAGAGGTTGGCAACCGGCAATTTAGCTCATGAGCTAGTGAGATCTACTGTTAATTGATAAATCTTTGCTTTGTAGAAACAGGGCCACAGTGAATCAATGCATGACCACTGATCACCTGATAAGTGTGAACTGACATTTAAGAGTGGATTGTTCAGGACTCCTAAAGAACTGGTGCTGAGCAGTGACTCATGACCCGTTCTCATGTTATTATGTGCATGTATCACAACACAGCCTTCGTTCTCTTTGTCACTTCTTAGTGGAACTGATAAATTTATGCTCAATTTAGAACATTTGTTACTAGAGGGCAGAATTTTTACATGAGGCTGTTGATGGAAAGGCAGATTCATCCGACGCAAATGTGTTTCCCAAATGTCGCCTCATCCTATTGCGTTTACCACTTTAACCACCAGCAGAAACCTACCCCAACCTTGTTGTAACTGAGGGTTACAAACATGTTCAACATATAACACAGCTAGTCCTTAGTTTGGGGCCAAAATAAAATTATTGTGTGATAAGGTATGGTTAACAATTAGTAGACGGTGAACTAAAAGTATCCCAAAGGTATGTGTGGGGGTTCAATCTACTTTTGCAAACAATGGAAACGCTGTTTCTTCTGTGCACCACTGCATAATAATTTTGATGCATACTCACTTCTTAGCCATTTTCCTCAGAGGTTCTCTTATGTCTGCTCCTAGGAACGGTAAACTGCCCACCAGAGGGAGGTTCGGTGGTCCAGGTGGTAGCCTCGGTTTCGTTTTACTACAAAGATAAGATTATTTTTAATAACTGAAACAGGGATGCCAGTGGCCAAATAAATAGTTGGGCACTGGCCCCATGATGCTACCAAACACCAAAAACTAACAGCTCGTTTTCATAAACTTTAGCGCACCGTCCTTAACGCGCCAACCCAAAACTGTAATGTTAAGCTAATGAGCCGAACGCTGAAGAAGTGGCATTGGACTGCAACTTCACGTGCATTGAGGGTTATGAAAACTCGCTGTAATTTTTTTAAACTCAATTGTTGGTTTAGGATTCGGTTCATCATCAAACAAGGACCATTTGATCAGCACTCACCTCTGGTAGAACCAATAAAAGATCAATAGTAAAATAGAGGCCAGAACTACTGTTGCAACATCCATGTTGATATTTCTGTCAGATCCAACTACTACTTCTTCAAAACAGCAGGCATTCTTTCACGCACACAAGCAAAGCGTGAGATTCTATTGTTTCAAAAGTAGAATTTTGTTGACTATTACAAATAATTCGTATCAATTGAGTACATGGGAGCTCCAATAAGGTTCCGTGTTCTGATACGAATTCCCTGTATTGTGTGCATTTTCATTTCCAGCCTCTATCTTGTTTTGAAAATTCCTTTGTATTTTGGTATTTTAGACTTCGTGTTTTCTGATAACCTGCCATAACCTTTTGGTCTGTTTGATAAACAAGCCAACATCTATTGAACTGTTCTGTATTCTGCTCCAGTTTGCGTGTTTACCGGATAATTTTAATTTGTAGCCAAAGACATTAACGGTTGGACCTCAATATCGGACGAGACTCCTTTTTTGGGCATACTTTGTTATATTCACAACACGTTCATCTAGAACTCAAACACACCTTTAATTACTGGCAACATTTAAACTAAATTGGTGAAAAATTATTTTCAGTGGGATTTTTACCATCTCTATAAGGCTTTGTATAAGGGAACCTTACAGAAAAGCCTTGCAGAGAAATGAATAGGATTTCATGAGTAGTCTTTGCAAACTATTTAACCAATCTATTTTATCTATTTTTAAATTGTACTGATGTATGTAAGGTTTCATATTGATTGATGTTTTTTGGAAAAACTGTCTGCAAAGAGCATGCCCTACATTTTTTCCTGGATGGAATGGATATTACTTTTTACTTTGTACTTTACACCTATTTAAATTGTCACGTTTAGACTTTTTTATTAATTGTTTGAATTACATTTCCCGCGAGACTTTTAAATCACGATTGGAAATAAACCAAAAAACAAACTCAAATAGCAGGTAAAGCATGGCACCCGCCAAAAATAAACGCCACGGATATGTTGAAGAGTTCATTGCAAGTCGATTGATAAAAATAAATCATTGATTTGTAAACAGTTTGGCTTTTTAACCAATTTCATTTTTGTCCCCGTTTGAAACTCCTGCTAGTGCAATGTAATCCAAATGAGTAAAAAGGTCTTATCATTTCTTCTTGCTGATGAATCCTGCACAGTAGCACCTACAGTACGTGTGTACAGAAGTGTAGCTTGTATTTATTGCCCGTCAGGTGCTGCCACAATTGTGGGGTGGTAGAAAATTCCTATTCTTTACCACTGGAGTTCAACACACCATCGCATAATTTTAGCTTACAATCGTGCTTTGTAAGTTACACTTTGTACCCTACTGAAAGATTTTATGTCTTATTACAATTTGGCATTATTATAATTTGACATTATCATCCTCCATCTTCCTAGATATGAGATCCTGCACAGTGGCGTCCACTGTTTTTAGTTCTAGCAGTATTTTTGGATCCATTGCTTCATAAGGATCGTAGTTAGATTTCTGACGGCGCCACTTCTCTGCGCCGGCCTCACGGCGCGTGGCGCACGCCAGCACCTGCGCCGTCACGGTCACGTTCAGGAAGCGTACGATTCTGCGCACTTCAGTGACGAGAGACGTCTTCAGGTTCTCGTACCTGCAGCAAAAACACGTGGCAATACACAGAAATCGTATCATTTTGGAAACGAAGAGAACGAAAGATTTTCACGCTGTGCTTTTGATGTGCTATTGTTAAACTTCTAGTGCAAATTCCGTGTACTGGAAATAAATAAAACCACTTGGAGTGTCGCAATGAGAGTCATTTTTTAAAATCGTCTCTAGACTACCCGCTTAACACCTGCAAGAATTACGTGACAGTCTATAAACGGATTTGTTTAAACCGTCTAAATAACTTCGTCATGTCAAAAGGAGACTTTATTTTGTCGATTTGCAAATTTGCGTTTTTGAACATACTTGACGAAGAAAAGGTATTCGACTTCTCTTGTTTATTTGTACATGTAATAAATGGAATTATAAGATATTTTTTGCAAAATATAAGACTAAAATTTAAATTGGTTGTAACATAGGCCCATTACTTAAGTAATGGGCCTATGGTTGTAATAAACACCCTATCCTTAAATTTACGTAGATGGTAAAATAACTTTGCAAATGAGTTACCCTATCATCCCTCATAATGAATAAATATTTTATTCCGTACCTGACGATAAGAAGCGGTTTTTCGTACTTCATCCAACAAGTGTGAAAAGCCCGATAATGCCTGATCTGGTTCGATACGAAGTGTGAGAAATCTGCAACAAAACAAACTGTACATTTGTCAGAGGATTAGACTTCGGTTAAAGTTACCACCAGGAGTGCTGCAGTCTAGAGACTGTAGTTAGAGTTAATGCCAGGGGCGCCACATGCTTCCTGCCTCACACCTGCACCTGCAATCACGTGACAGTCTACTGTTAATTAGAGTTATGCATTAGCATTATAATTATCTTTGGTACCATTTTAGACAGTTCAAGTTGCACCTTATCTGAGACTACATGTATTTTGTACCAGAGTTAATAAAAATCATTTGAAGTCTAGAAACTCTCGTTCTAGTCTTTTTACAGCATTTTAATTTCATTAATTGCAGGGAGTCAACTTCATATTGGTACAATTCAACAAGTCAACAGCAAAAGACGCCACGGCACAGTTGTAGCTGAAGCAGTTGTTTGATTATGCATCCAGAGGTCCCCTCTTCGATTCAACTTTGAACAACACTGCATTTTCCAAACGTCCAATAGATGTCGCTACCTCCTAACTATATTTCCTAATTTACAATTCGTATAGCAATAAACTACGGCAATGACCAGGAGGAAAAGAGAACACAATCCAGGTTTTTCTTATTTATTTTACCTGCTCAGATAGCAAGATTAGGTAGATAGGCAATTCAGGCAGGGAATTTGTACTATTATCAGTAAAATAACTCACAATGGTCAATGACTAATTTTAGGTCCCTAACTAAATTTCGATCATATACCAAAAGCAATATATATTTTCCTGCCTAATCGGGCTAATCTACCAAATCTGCCTTATCTGTTTTTGGTGGCGAAACAAATAAGAAAAACTTTTGTATTTAACAGATTTTTACGCTGTGTGGAAAGGAACGGCGTGAACAATGCCGTGCAACAAAACTTTGTAACACCAGTTTACAAAGTGCGATTTTATGGCTAAACTTATGTGATGGTCTGCTGAACTGCAATAGTGAAGCATAGGAGTTTCCTGCCGCCCCACAATTGTGGCAGCACGTGACGGGCAATAAAAACAAGCTGCACGTCATTTCGTACTGTTACACATTCATTGCAATACAAAATGTACATTATCAATACATTTCCTTAAATGTTCTGTTTTCTGGTTAATTTAAGTTTTTAATACAATAATTCAAACCGAATTATTATACAACCAATGCTACTTTAGCTTTTTATCAAATTATTGAAATGAAGCAGCAAAAATTGTGTAAGGTAAACAGTGTAAATCAACAATTTACTCCTTCTGTGAGCATTATGATGGTTTTTAATTGCACAAATTCAATGCTGCCATTCCCAACTGTTTAAATATAACCATAGTAAATTAATGTTCAGTTCAATAATCTTTATATACATAATTTGTCTTATCAATTTGAAATAACTTATATATTTCAGGGGGTTTGTGGTTCATTTAGCATAATTGCCAAAGAGCCTATAGAATCATGAATTGTCCGTCGTCCATCGTCCATCGTCTGTCGTCATTGTCATTGTTGTTGTTGTCGTCATTGTCATCGGTGTTGTCTGTGCACAGCTGCCCTGAGCACACTACTGATCATAGAGACTTCATATCTTACACACACATGCACCTATGTCCCATCT
>JBCAUI010534416.1:0-11146 GCA_038406195.1 Haplosyllis anthogorgicola | reverse complement strand
TTATATACTGGGGTACAACAGCTTCAAAGACAAGTACAGCCAATGTACAGCTTCAGAGCCTTCTACATGTATCAAACATACAGTGCAATAAATATGCTGGAAGTGCTAAATATGTGTGGGCGTATGAGTGGTTTTTCATAATATAACAGTAAAGAAGGTAATTACCATCCATCTCAGCATTGATTGACACCTGAAGAAGAAAACTTTTTAAACAAATTGTTAGACATAATGGAAAAAATGAACCCCAAACTGCACAGGCAAATGAAATGCATGAAGAGATTTGGTCTCATGATGTGGGTGCTAGGGTGGGGTGTCTATTCACATGCAAGAAGTATAGTAAAGATCAAGAATATCTGTGAATCTTGCAGGATCAGAACATGTTACAAGATAAGCAAATAAAGACATTAGCTAAATATTTGAATTTGACCATGGGGAAGGTAAACAAACATGAGGACATGTTATATGAACTAGATACAAAACTGATTATTCTGAACAAGACTATACAGCATATAATGATCGGTATTTCCTTCATGAAATTTGAAATGGACCTCTTAAATCACATACAGTTGAGATTAAATAGACTACATTCAGCTATGTTTGCACTCAAAGAAGATGTAGACTCTTTATATGAATACATGAGAGTCCTAGCCTCACAACAGTTGAACCCATTGATCATGCCTCTGGATATGCTTAGACTTGTACTAGAACAGGTAGAAAATGACATTAAATCAAATGCTAGACTAATGCTTAGTGAAGATCCTTTGACAAATATCTGGGCCTATTACAACATCATTTAGATTACTCCCATAGTTCTAGATGACTACTTAATGGAAATTGTTACAGTTATTCATAAAACATAGAGGGCATCTCAAAACTTTGTTAAACTTTGCTCCTAATGCTACTAGAGTTGCAAACTCTGTCTTGCCTGTGGGATATTCTAAACCAAGTACATCAGACACCCCAACTACACCCACTGCTCCAACAGAAGTATCAACCCCACCACAGGGTCACCCTCCTTCTATGGCTACTGCTATCATTTACCAACCTACTGGTCATGCACTCAAACCTGCACCATCCCACATCATGCCTAGTGATACCACAAAAGGGACAAAGGCAAAAGAAACTATTGCATCCGCTGCAATCCCACTGCAATATTAACAGTAAGCAGCCACTGAATTGGAAAAAAAGGACTCCTGAAAACCAAATCCTATGGAGAGTTTCTTGCTAAGAAAGCCACCCCCTACCACAGAGCAAAGACTCATAAGCCATTGCCTCTGGCTACATTCAATGCCTTTGTGGATTATTTTGAACAAGAAGGGGTTCAGAATTTTTATTATTGTTGTTTTATTTGTTGTAAATAAATGTTCTTGTCTTACATTTGTTGTAAATAAATGTTGTTGTCTCATTTTAAATATTTCATTTGTTTTTTTTAATGTAAAAATGAAAGTTACCTTGAAATTCAAGTCCGTTGTTGAGGCCAAAAAATTTGACTTGAAGAGTAATGATTGTGGGAAAACATTTTGAATTGGTTTGAAATAGTTTGCTATAAAATAAATGTCTGTGAGAAAATGGGTACAAGTTGATCTGTGAATGAAATTTAAAAATGCATTGTTTTAAAAAGTCTTGAGATTCCTGGAATCCAATTGGAAGATGAATGTACACTATCTGGCTACAAAATACTGATTGACAGATTCATACATGCATGCATGGATGGATGCATGTCTTTGACAAATGTAAAGAAATAATGTTATTATGGTTAAAATATGAAATGAATATTTGGCCTTCCATTACAAATATAATTCAAGTGAAATTAAATGATTAGAAAGGTGGCAGCACTTCCTAGATAAGTATATTGCATTTATTTTTGATGGAAAAGATTTGTTGATTGAATTAACTTATTTCAAAAATGTTTAAATAGTGAGGACGAAACTCAAATGTTACAATAACGTTATCATTCGAGATGGCCTTTTAATGTGACACATTTTTAACGTTATAACACATTTTTAATGTTGTATGCTAACACCCTTTTTTAACAGTGTAGATAGATAGATAGATAGATAGATAGATAGATAGATAGATAGATAGATAGATAGATAGATAGATAGATACAAATAAGTATCGGAAGAAAATATCGGAAACAAAACATGAACGTTTTCAAAAATAACCAATGGTAGGTTCTTCAAACAATTCTATTTTACAAGAATAATAAGTCTACAAAGTTGAAAACGTTTAAGTGAATCTTTTATTAAAGTGAAAATTAATAATAGAACCTTGTAGGCGAAAATCATTACCATATCGACAGGAGCTCCGGTGTATTTCTCGATTTCTTCGACCAGCAGTTGTTTCACGTAATGATGCTTTGCGGAAGGAATACTGGAATCATTTACATCTTGATCTGAAACGTCACAACATGAGTTTCATGGTAAACAGTGCTCATCTGCTTGAACTGAACAACAAAGTATTTTTTCAAGGAATTTGAAAGTTTAAAAAAATCGCAATAACTACTGGTCCAGGTAGAGTATCACATTCCAGTTAAAACATTGTAAAGTTTTTAGATCTATTTTCAGTTGGCATAGACTGGAAATATATTGAAATTTAATTTACTGAAGAGATTTATGTTGTCGCTTTTAGAACTTTACTGCAGCCATTCCTATTTGAAAGAGTCTACTTACTATCAACAGCAATATGTAGACCTTGTATTAGATTAGATAACGAAGTGCTGATGTTCAACCTGTGATTATCCAACAAACGTTCGTCTGAAAAATTGTAAAGAGAGATATTAATAAATTTGCAAATTTTTGTTGAATCAAAGCGAGGAGAAAACCTAAGCGTTTTCGTTATGAAAACAGGTTGCTGACCTGCCCTCTAGAGTTAAAATCTTTCGCACTTATGGTTCATTCGAACTATACGTGACACAAATATTTCAGTGTTTACGGAGATAATTTATCAGACGAAAAAGTAATACCAAAAGTACAGTGTTCCCCGTTAGATGCATGTTAGGCCTAATTGTCAAACATTCAATACGTCTAAATCAAATGACTTAATCACTTTTTCTGAGAAATGTCCATTGCACTGCGGTCTGTTTCTATCAATGCCCTAAAATACCCTCAAAAGAAAATCGCTGAGCCTTTTCAAACATGTACTTTTTCAGTACAAGTTCTGCTAATATAGCCACTCAAGCCTTCACAGGGACATTTAAATTAGTACCTATTGACAAAACGATTAGATCAGTTTATACGATTAAGTTATTGTTTTAAAAAACCAAGCAACTCGTCACTCGTATTTCTATCCTTTTTATATAATAGCAACAACGTCATCGTGTTGAATAAAAGTCACTAACAGACAAGTGTCTGTGGTTTATTTGGCGTGACTTTATGCCCCAAATACATGTATAGTCAATTCAAATCGTGCAAACATGGCTACCAATTTACGTATCATGACTGGCCTAAAATGTTCTTTAAAAGTCCTACTGAATTTTAAATACTAAAAGATAATATGACTTGGACATTTAGATCATATACGCAAATGAAACCCAAGTCATCTGAAATATGGCGAACGTAGAAGTAAGAGAAGGGTTCCCACAGGGCAAATATCTGGTTGTATAAACATGGTACAGATCCAGGGGAATTGCTGCCATTTGCCAGATAAATTTGCGTATTGTTATGGCAGAAGTGTATTTCATAACACCTGGAGGATGGCGTTTATGGCTTAACGTGGGAGGAGTTTTTTTGAGTTTTCTGTCATTTGCTAAAAGGCCTGCAAGTGCCCCAGGGCTGCCAGTATGTGGTGTGGTGAGAGCATTTGCAAGAAAGACTGTGATGCTTTAAGAAATAAACAAACTTCAATCTGCATAATTTTGTTTTACAAATTTACAAATTGTTCTTTTGTAAAACATTTTTCGTTAAAATGGTGGTTTAGGACCGGAGGACAATCATATTTCTAAGACTGCTGACATCCCTCTTTGTGGGCTTTGGAATGACTAGGACATCGCGGAAGTCAAGTTTGATATAGTATTTTTATACTTCTAATACCGTGAAAATTCAAGCAATTGAAAGCAGGCTTGACCTGGTATCCTGCCGCAATTGTGTCGACTTAACTTTGTTTGCTTGAACGTTTTGCCCATATGAAGCAATTCCCCGTTTCAACCCATTAGAATTTTTACCTTACAACTATATACAATACATTGCTGACAAATGCAGCGGATAGAAGGCATGTGATCCTTCCCCTCCCCAAACCGTCTCCCCTTTCCTTTTATTATTTTTTTGTTGGTGGCAACCGCCACAATCACTTGTTGTGGGACCAATGCACAAAACCGTTTTGGAGCCCATGTACTCCAATTTTGGAATTTGGGCATGCTGAGAATGACCTCATTGACTGCTGCACAGACATCCATCCAAGTACTAGTTAAGCGATGCCACTGTGCTAACCGACCCAATTCATTTTTCAATTTTCTTTTTTTTTTCCTGTACTAACACTACAATTAAAATTTCCGCACCCAATGAGTAATCCTTGATTAGCGACTAATTTTGATATTTTGAACACTTACAATCTATGTGACTGTCGGTGTGATCGTTGCTAGCACCATGTTGACGCGTGTTGTCGTCCAGCACGTGGTGTATGTCGTCCACCAGGCAGTTGAGATGTTGCGTGAAGCGACTGAGTTCTCGCTCCTGCACCTCAGCGAACGAGTCCTGTCCGGTCGCCACCGTGCACGTGTCTGAAGCAAAATGAAATAAATTCGTTTAAGACAGAAAAACCTCACAACTATTTACGTTACTGTTGAATGTTAATCAGGGAAGTAATGCCGTTTTAAATGTGCATAGGTTGCGCCTAAGAGTGCTAAAACGGAATCACACTTATGTCACAGATTTGACCTTGGAGATTCGCGTTTACACTTAGTACATTTCATTTTGACTGAACCTTTTGTGAGTAATGTGAATTTCTATTGTACACACATGCGTTTAGTACTAAGGGTTTAACAAAAAAGTTGATACAAAGGCCAGAGGTGAATTTTTTAAGTCGGCACCAGAATAAAAAATGCTTCATATTATTTTACATATCCTTAAAATGTGGTTTTGTTGACTCGTTTGAATTTGCACATTACTTTTTCGGAGTGACATATTTCAGTATTCTCTTTTAAAATTCACAAAAATGTTTTCCCATATTTAACGATGTGACAGACATTAGTACTGCTGAGTCAATTTGTTTTTGCAATTCTTGATGTTGGAGCGCTGGAAAGCAAATCCCCAAAAATTCTACCATATTGCATTTTCGTCAAAATATGTTGACCATCGTAGGCTTTTCACGCAACGTTAGGGCAACGGGGCGAGGATCATCTCAAAAAGTCAAATTTACATAGAACGTCAGTTAGCATTGAATGTCGGTATACCGTAAAGAGAGGCCAATTGCCGAGGTGAGACAATTTACTAATTATGTGATATCACCAGCAGGGCTTTTATGATTTCCCTTAAAATTAAAGACAGACCAGTGAAACATCCTTTCAGATTCCTTTTTGTGACTTTATGCGGACAACATGCATTTACAAAATCGACACATGATTTATCTTCTTGACTGTTTGACTTTTTGTGTTAAATCGGGAGGCACATCCCTTCTGAATTACCTATAGCTACCTATAATTATCGAGAGGAAGTCATTTGTAAACTTTGAATCTTCAAAATAATTGAGCCCCCGATTTGACATAAAACAATCTAACGTGACATCGGCATTGATTATCCTACAACATATTTGCAAAAAGTAAGGTAATTCAAAGGCATCATTAAACGAAAAACAAAGTCGTTACGATGCCTGTGGGTTGTAGATAACTTACAGGGAGTTTTGTAGAGAGGTCGAGAAGCATCTTTACTCGTGTCTTCGTCTGACAAGCCACGGTCTTCAGATCCACCTGAAATTAGAGAGAATTTAATAAAAGGTTTTACATTGAATTAATAACGTGTTAAACTAGAGTAATATTTTACTAAATAAATGATCTTAAACCAACGGTACAGTTGAAATTCAGTTGCATGACACGGGTACATTTTGCGAATTAGGCTGGATAAAATGTCCAGCCGTAAAAATGAAAATTAAATCTGGAAATTTTCGTCGCTTCGCGGAACACTGAGTGTCAAGTGGTATCTTCATGTTGTGAGATTTACCAAAGGCATGTTGCAAACTCGAATTTTTATAATGATTAATATTTCTGCCAATGCAACAAAAGGAATAAGCTCTGCATGGTCATTTTTTGCGTTAGCATAGTGCAGTTTTATCCAGTACAATCTATGAATGTAACCTCGAACGTACGTCTTCGGTCAAGGGTTTCACTGCTCTTATTTAAGTAACGTTATTATTGCAACATCGTTTCTGACAAAGCTAGAAAAGCTGGACGTGTGCTTGGGTAAAGGTGATAAGCGTCTTGGCCGCACAAACTGGAGCTTTCGTGTGACCCTGACAAGCGCACATTATGAATTAATAAGCAAAATGTTTTAGTTCATGTCAGGTTACGACTAGAACATCTGGGGCTGAACCCCCAACATTTTCTATAAGCTGCACTTAGCCCCGGCAACTATCAGGTGCGCAGTTTATAAATGTTATATTATGTTTTCCGAAAAATGAACATGAACACTAACTTGAAACTGTAATCGTAATAGAAAAGAATAATTCAATTTAAATTTCCCTTTTTGCAAGGTTACTTGAAAAGATGTTTAAATTGCTAAAACACTTCTGAATACAAAACGATATCGCAATATTTCTTATTCAGCTGTAACAAATAGTTCCCAGTAAATATAACTTAGATTGTATTATACATTGATGATCGTAGCTCTGTATACCCCTTTCCCTAAATTATTTATTTGCCACATGACACAAGCTGGTCATTATCTGTGACGACAGGACAACTCAAAGACGGTTTATTCAGGGACTTTATCGTGAATGGGAAAATGACCATTCCCCTAGATTTAAAGTTTTAGGCTTTCATCCTCATGGTTAATAACAAGCCCAGGTATCCGGCCTGTGTGTTACAGTTGAGCTCATTTGCACTCTCTGTGTATCATCTAAATGCCTCTCTGATTGGTGACCAGCAAACCCTCCCACTTGGTAGGGTGTTGAATGCAAGCGTTAAGCAATCCGACATTTCCATTAGCAGGGTTGCCGGTATTGCCTCTAACAATTTTGTTCCAATCCTGGTCTTTCAGCTTAACAGCGGGGTAAACAAGGTTGCTTATGGATGTCGAGAACAGGGTAGGGTGGCCGTATGGCCAACTCCGTATATTGTGTATACAATGATGGATTTGTAATGGTCTCGAACAAGCTGGAGGAAGGGTTGGGGTTAAAAGGGACTCAAAAGTTTGGTTTTTATCCTACATTTTCATCGAGACTCTTTCCTCCTAAAACGTACACTGAAACATATGTCTGCCAGATAATGTTTAATCTGAGAGTGCAATTATTACAAATAAAATGTCAACGTTATTTATTTGGAGTAAATTGCCTATGTGGGAGCGACCCGCATATAATTACACTAACTTTGCGACCTCAATTATATAATGTGCGTTTTTGGGCTTTGTTTTTGTACTTGACATCTGTCACTGATATGATGACTCATTAGTTTATCTGATCTCCTCTTTGATATTCATTTTAGCCAGAAAAGCAAAGATAAATTGTGAAATATTTATCCCTAAACTTTGTCACAGTATGTGAGCTTTTTAATATTTGGTTGGAAGAAAGCTGTCTTTAACGAAAAATTAATGTCCTTGCTGCCTCTAGTTTGAAGCTGGCGTTTACGGAAAAAATACAGGAGAGATGTACATTTTAAGGGGACACTATCCTTTGACCATAAGATTTAACGATTTACGCTAATAAATTTATTTATGTGTTGCATTTCTATACTGAGGTCAGAACTACCCTCAAAAACAAAGTACAGCTTGTGTCAAATAAATTCACAAAGTTAAATCCAAATGGGAAAGGAGTTCTTAAAACACGAAACTCAGAATGGTATAATATATAGCCTCCTTAAAGCTTTGAATACGGACGATACTAGCATATTCGAGCGTTGACCAATAGTAAAGGTGACTTTACACTTCAAGGTTAAATTCGTTACAAACGTGAAGCTGTCTTCATCATTCTTGAGACACAAACGTAAAATTAACCACAGTTCGTGACATTCACTTGTCAACAACCTGGCACGCAGCTGTGGAATGTGATAACTGTTCAATAAAATTCCAATTACAAGCGTACAATTATTATTCCAATAGAGGCACAGCCTTGTAAATTGGATCCTGTAATTTCAGTCCATGGCATACACAGCTTGGTAAATAAGCATATTTAGATCGAATAAATACTGTTGGATTCGAGATATCGGGAGTGGAAGTTATGTTATGTGTGTCGCATATGGGTTCACAGACAGTTGTAGGATTTATGTCTCTTACACATGATTCATTTCACTTTGACATTTTTTAAACTTTTGCGCGGATGTTAACTTTATATAAATACATTGAGCCAATATTTTAAATTTCTCATGAAAGTAAGTTAATCCAATATTAGGCAATAATTCTAACACCTAAATGCTATAAAATGTGGCCAGATTTATCCTGTTTCCTATTTGGCATTGGCATAATTATACTATCATTTACAATATGATTATGTATTTGTAATAATTCCAGTGCGTAGGTTCGGCAAAATACGGTCGACGCAAACATGTTTTGCAGGTAGTTGAGATATTGTCCCAGACTAATATCAAGTATAATAATTATCCTCATTGGTCAGTGTATGAAGTGGTCAAAACATTGGAAAAATGGAAAAACGGAGATTCAATCACCCGTTTCATCGTTTTTCCGGTTTTTTTTTTTTTACATATCTTCTAAATGACACAAAATGAAAAATGGAGATTGCATAACCTGTTTCATCATTTTTTCTTTTTACATCCATTCCCTGGAACTAAAATTGATATATGAAGTCTTTGTTTTCCCATTTTGTATTAGCGTTTCTTCATTTTAAGACATGAAGTATCTGTAAAACTTGAAAACATAAAAATGAAACAATTACAAAAGGGGTGAACAAATCTCTAATTTCCATTTTGTGTCATTTTAAAGTTACAAAAAATGGAAAAACAATGAAATGGGTTGTCGAATCTCCATTTTTCAGTTTAAAAATTATAACTTGAAAACGTTTTGGCCACTTCATACACTGACCCTCATTAGCACTGAAGGTATGGAAATGACATGCCTTAACGAGACACAATTAAATACAGGGCAAAACATCTTGTAAAATCAACAAGGTTAAAATTACATACTAAAATCAATGACTTGTTTCGATGTAAACAGAGACGTCTAGTTATAGAAAAGGCTAAATCAAGACAGTCTATAATTTAAATTTTGGAACGGATATCTAAGTTAAAACTTAACTTTAAAGGGAAAAAAGGGATATTCTTTAAATAAGAAGAAAATTTCTCTGAAGAATTTTGTTATCTTAATTAAAACTGAGACAGGCGAGTTACATTTATAGCAATACGCTTACAAGAATAACAAGATAATTACAACTTTTGAGTGTTCGCGACCATCAGTACTTATTAATTTTACACAATTACGGAAAAGGTCACATCAGTGTAATGTGCAATTGTGTAACCGCTGATGAATTTTTAATATGATTGCGTCCTTTAGAATAAACACTTAATAGTATATTGTTTATTGTACGTGCAAGTTAGTAACCAATTTAAAAAACCGGGTTTATCGAAACGCCTTTACCAATTAGACTCACTAGCTGGATTTATTTTATAGAGAATACATTGGTATATTAATTTTAAGAAGACATACTATAACATCTAACTTTTGTTATGTTTTCACAGTAGCTCTGTATCCTATAATATATGTTAAGTTTCATAACAAAAATATTTGTTTTGATGTTACTTTTCCCATTAGGGCCTCATGTGCTTATGATTTTACAAATTAGTATCGGCATTTCGAAAAATCCTGAATGGGTTAGAAACTACAAACCAGGGTGTACAACGGTAGTCCACGCGCACAGCACTACATCTACACCAGCCAAAGTGTACACAAGCAAACTACCGCGTGCGCACGATTGATTATATTTTGAATACCTTTTGCGTTAACGTGTTTATCAATAGAATCAAAGAAACCTTCGATGGTCGCCCGCGATTTCCGATTCCCAATCGGCATCGAGTTGGAGTACTGTGAGGGATCGTAGCCCGAATCATTCTCACTGTCCGCTGAATAAAAAGAGAAAGAAAAGAAAAACACAATGATAGCAACATGCGGCAATACAATAGTTGTCATGCAGGAAAAATGATAAAAAATGACAGGAAATATTGGTTTCTTTTATGTACATTGGGGATGGGGGTATTGAAATGATTTCAAAGATATCGCATTCAATGTAAAATAACCAAACATGTATGAATAAAGATAGGTAGGAAAGTTACAGGCTCAATATACAAGCAATTTTTCAGGTAAATGATCAACCCAATAACTCATAAGTTAAATTATAGTGCATGTATCCCACTTAACTCGAACCTCCAGGAAAACTCGACAAGTTCGAGGTAAACACAAGTTGAATAGAAAATACACAATGAGGATGTTTCAAAAGGTTTGAGTAAAGCTAAACTATGAGTTATCCATCCTTGCGTTTGGTGGGATGCACTGTACTTGTGAAATAAAATATTGATGATAAGTGTGAAACAGGAATGTATACCATGAAATTTAGTTTACTTTGAGATTTAACCACATAAGCATTAACAGGACTTTAGGTTAAAATAAATAACCAGGGAAGAATGGTACCAATGCCATACATTTTCATGCTCAATCACACTGTCCATAAAAGAAATTGTCCCAATGTCTTTATTGGCCTTAGTGAAATAGGCTGATTGATGCTACGTACTTTGCATGTTGGAACAGTGTCTTATTTACCATTTTGCTTTTGAACGGGTTATTCTCTGATCGCATGTATTCGCTACGTATCTATGGAAGAGTAATGCTACACTGGGCCATTCTTCGCAGTTATTCCGCCGATTACATTAAGGTGGCTAGAGCCCCATAACGTATTGACCTAAATATAATACCAGTTTTAATTAATGTCCTGAAGAATAAATAGACAAAAGTTTAGCACATTCTACCATCTCGTTAAAGAGTAATTCATTGACAAAGAT
>JBCAUI010534405.1:0-11147 GCA_038406195.1 Haplosyllis anthogorgicola | reverse complement strand
CATGCCTGCTTAGTGACAGGGGGGCCAACTTTCTCAGTGATGTTATCAAGGAGCTGTGCAGGCTGCTGGGAGTCCAGCACTGCTGCACCATGCCCTACCACACACAGCCAATGGCCAGGTTGAGTGCCTCCATCAGACATTGATGAGAATGTTGGCAAGCTAGATGAGGAAAAGAAAGCAGACTGGGCAGACCACCTGGCTGAAGTAGTGCAGGCATATAATTGCATGCACTCTGCTGTCACTGGGTACAGCCCATTCTACCCCATGTTTGGTCAGTGACCCAGGCTCCCTCTCTACTTTTTTTCCTACCATTTGGGGGATAAATGCTCAAAACACATACCAGATTATGTGGTCTCTATCCAGGAACACCTGCAAATGGCCTTTGATATGGCCTGGCAGTCCTAGGATGAAGAGGCCAAGCATCAGAAACAGTTGTACGACTGCCAGACTGATGCTGCCACTCTCAAGCCCAGAGATACCATCCTCTTAAGGAGCAATGCCTTTGTGGGCAAGCAGAAGCTGAAGGATTGATGGTGTGATACTACAAACAAGGTCATAGATCATATCACAGATGACGTACCCATATATCACATCAGAGATGCTGATGGGAAAGAAAAAACCATCCACCGTAATAGGCTTTTGCTACTATCAGCCACCAAGGTGGCCACTGGAGGGACAGATGATGGGAAGGCCATCCCCTTGTGTGCAGGCTCATGCTCACTTAGTGTTATCCTGGTGCAGGACCACAGATTGGCCACCCCTATGGGGGACCAGATGGAGAAGCCACAATCAGCAATTTGCTGTGCCCTGTCACCAAGCCAGCAAACGGAAGCTGCGACCAGTGGTCGGGTGCTTGGTACATACTGAGTCTGCCCATGGATGGTTGTTGGGCCATCCAATGAAGGATGGAATAGTGCACCTCCTGGCCCCACTTGCAAGGCTGGGGCAGGGATGGCTGTCAACTAAAACATGCCTGTTAGATGAGAAACATCACTAGGCCAGCTCAGAGGAGGGGACAGCTGCAGCCATTGCTGCACTTGCCTCCTCCCCTATGTTTGGACAATGTTCAGGGTATGAGCACTGTACCTTCTCTGAGTCAAGACCATGATGGCATTGGTGTGAGGGCACCCCTAATTTTGTGGGGGGAGAGTGGTGGTGTGAACATGCAAGCACGGATTGACCTGTCACTATGGTACAGATAATGTGATATGGGCTGGTGCTTCAAGGGCCTGGTAGTGAAGTACACTGTACTTATGCAATACCTACCTGGCACCGCAATGGTGATGCATGCTATGATGGCAGATGGAGTTAATAAAAGACTAATATGCAGTTATGAACTTTAATATTTATTAAGAAACTTTGAAACATTCAGTTACAAGGCTAAAAACAGTCTACAAAAATAGGAATGCAGTAAAAATTCTGAATACTGAACACTGTATGTGGCTGGAGCAGGAGAGGAAGCACCTGTGGAGTGGTGCTACCCAAAGGGTAGTGCCCCTGGCTCTGGTGCTTTCATCTGGAGGTAAAATTGCTTCCACTTTGGCTCAGATAATAAAACAAGTTCATGTTGCTGAAACAGCAAGGCGCAGGTTGCAGCCTGTTCTGGGAGTTCATGACCTGTGACTTGAGTGCTCATGCTTGTCTGACTTGTGGCTGTGCCTGTTAGCCCTTTGGGTGTAGGGGTCATGGTCATCCCCTTGTAGCTGTCATGGCAGTGGTGAGAGTGTTGATGCTTGGCACACTGCTCTTGGCTACAATCCCATTCCTCTGAGGGTTCATGGTGCTTCTTCTTCTTCTTCTTTTTCTCCATCAATGTGCTGATGTCACCTGTGGAGGGTGTCACCACCTTCAGGGTTGTTGTGGTCATAGCCTTCAGGGTTCTCGGCTTCTTGGGCTGAGGCTTGGGGGTGCCAGGGCCACCAGTGGCACCATCAGCCAAGGGTGTGGCCTTGGAGGCCTCCCTAGACAGGCACTGTTGTTGCACCAACCAGGGGTCATGGAGACAGGATGGAGCACTGACCTCAGTTAGGGCCCAGGCTTCCAACGGGTGACACGCAGAGAAGTGGGTCTTCATCGACTTGACCTCCCTGAAGATGGACACAAAAGGCACTGACTTCCCACTGGACGAGCTGCATGTGGGGGCAGTCCCACACAGGGCACACCCAAATACGAAGTCATAATGGTGGCAGCATACATGTGAGACCCAGCTGCCATGGTTCGAGCCTGTGAGGTCACACCAGGGACATTGGATATAGCCTCCACTGCCACTACCCCATTTGTGGCCTTCAATGGCCATGGGCACATGAGGGGGAACTGGAATGTAGCCCTTCTGGAGCTGATCTGGATGGCTCACCAAGAAAATGTATCAGTATTGTCCCTGGAGACATGTTCAGAGGGTGCTGCCAGGCTTCCCCATCCAGGCAGGACAGGGCATGGTGTCTGGGCCCTTGGTGCACTGCAGGTGAACCTCTACCATGGCCTGGGCATGAGAATGAAAGAAGGCTGCGGGTGCTATCTCTTGGGGCCCGTTCTTGTCATAGTGGATGTTCAGCTTCCCAGTGTTGATGAGCCAGGTCCTCTCAGCCCAAAGGGCCTCTGACTCCAGGGCCCATAGGTAGGGCCTTGCATCTTTTATCTCTTGCTGGATCTGGTTGGCCTTGGTCAGGCTGATCCCGAATCTGTCATCTGATTCCGAGTCACCGGCATTGCCCTCATCATCATCTTGGTCATCGTCCTCCTCCTGGAAAGCATCGCAATAGGCACTACAACTGAGGCTTCATCATCCTTATCCATGCTCTCCTCACTGCCTGATGCTGCCCCACCAGAGGCAGGCTTGGCCTCCTCAGCCTTGGAGTCACTACTGCTGGAGCTCAATTCAACACAGGTGATGGATTGTTTGTTGTCTAACACCTCCATGACCAAGCTATCACTCACAGCACAAGAATGGCACTCTGGGACAGGTGAATTGCTGCCCAAGTGGTCCTTGCATTTTGTGGAAGGATGGGGTGTGTCTTTGGCCCTCCTGGGAGTGCTGCAGGGTGGAGGCTGCTCCTGGCTGGAATGCCCAGTGGTCACAGAGGCCCTCCTGTTGGCAGGGTCCTCTGGTGTGGTTCGTGTTGCAGAAGGGACATTGCTTAGCTGAACTGTTACTGTGGTGGACAGGGCTGAAGGTAGTGTGGGTGCGATAGCAGGGCTGTCACCCCACTGGCCCCAGTTAAGGAAGGCTGCCACCCAGCCCACTGGGGTCTGTTGCCGGTGATCTGAGGATGTGGCCATAGTGGAGATTGCTGCAGACTCTGCATTGCTGTGTTCCTCTGGGTCACTGCTGCCTCCCTGGCTGCAGCTGCCACAGGGCCTGCAGGGCCCTTGCATGACTGCCATGGGCAGATCTGGCATGGTGGCTGGGTTGGCAGACATTCCACCAACCAAGCCCTCGGTTAGGAGCTTTCTAAGATTGTATGATGGTACAGGAATCAGATCTGGGTCTGGGAGTGGGAGAGGCTGGAACTTGATGCCTGGTCCCTTGTACACTGCTGACATATGGTCCAGGCCAGTGAAGCCAGAGAGAGCCAGTTGGCGGGTGGCATTGCCAAAGGCATGGGCGTAGTCTACTTCTAGGTTTTTAACATCTTCAAGGTGCTGTTCTAGAGCCACTTTACATCCCAGTACTGCTTGACCACCATCTCAACCCAGCCAGCATGGATGGCATTGAGGATGTGAAGGACCACATCAGGGGCATCAGAGGTCAAGATACCCCTAACCTTGGCCCAGGTGTCCTGAAGGGTCAGCTCCATCTTCTGGTTGGTGCAGAAGCATCATACTGTATCATTCACCTGCTGGGCATAGATGCCCCATGTGTAGTCTAGGGTTTCCATCTGGAATCTGGCAACTTCCTGGGCCTCAACGGCATTCATGGTGCAGCAGGAAAAATGAGCCATAGCTGTTGCCATCTCAGGATCACCACCATCTGTTGGATGCTTGCAGGTGCCCCCAAAGGTGTAGCCACTGTTCAGTCCACTTGTGTAACAAAGGCCCCCTGGTGCCATGGGCTGCCTCATGGGTACCTTGTTCTCAAGGAGCAGCCTGGGACCCGAAGCCAGCATGAAAGAAGAGTTGGCCATCATGCCCGAGCTGGTCTAGCTGGCTTGCTATGGTGAAAGAGTCAACTGAGATGGGGTGATCCATGTGCACAAAGGCACTTCAGATGGCTTCACAGCTTCCAGCCTCCTCATGGGGGAATGTGTCAAAGGGTAGGATGGCCCAGCCATCCCCTGAGAGCAAGAGTCACCTGAGGGCCAGGAGGTGATAGTGCCTGTGTGTCATTGTATCCTCCGGCCACTGTCTTTTCCAGTGAAGTAGGCCAGGAGGGGGATGGGAGACCCACTGCCCATCTCACGTGGCCAGAGCCCGGCGGTGGTTTCATTGTAAATATGCATGAAGCAGCAAACCTCGGCCTGTCAGCTGGCCCTCTTGGACTGCAGTCTCCTGATGGCCTTCTCAATGGGAATTGTAGCCTGCTCATCAAAGGTGAAGATTCCAGTCATGCACACCAGGCGGGGTTCGCCAGGCTCCCTGATTGGTGAGTCAGTGGTGGCAGTGGTCAACAGCAGGGCTGCCTGTTGCCACCAGGCCTCATCAGGTGGAACTGAGTCAGGCCAGGTGTGCTGGCTGAAGAGGCCATGCATGATCATTAGGCACACCACTCCCTAGGAGCACACCTCCATGGGCAGCATGTAGATCTCCTGTAGGATGTCCAGCCCTCCCCAATGGTGGATTAGAGGCTCTGTCAGCCTCTCCAGGTGACCACGGTAGTCAGTGCAAGTAGGATCAACAACTGGGCAGGGTCTGGGCTCCCCTCTGGCAGAGGGAGAATTTGGGTCATCAGCCACCTCACTGTCCTTGTCATGCAGTTGGGGACCATCAGGCACAGCCGCCTGGCTTTGGCACGACTGATTGGCCATCAAGGCAGATTCAGGCTGGGCTGAGCTGCCATTGAGCCATGGTGTCTCCTGTGAGCCATCCTGGCTCTGGCTCTGCTGCTCATGTGTCTTGAAGCCTGGTGGGTGTGAGCCCTCCTTAGGTAGACCATTGGTTCTATCTTTGTCTTGCGAGTTGCAGGGAGTGTTCTGCCTGAGCTGGTGTATCTGGAGGCCAATCTGGCCAGGGGCAGTGAGGAGAAGATGATCATTGAGAGCATAAAAGACCTATTGGGGGAGATGCAGGGCTTGGGAACCAAGCCCCTGGCCACTTTCTAGTAACCTCGGTAAAAGACATGCTGGTCAAGCTATGCCACTGCCAGAAGGCCAATCGTGATGGCCACCCTTCACACCAGGAGAAGGCTGGCACCTCTAGGTCACTATTTTGAGGAGGCACCAGGAGAGCAGTGTCTCAAGGTGACACCACAAGACCCAAGTCACTACATCGGGGCTCAGGCAGGTCTGTCTCACATAGCCATCACCACCATTCCAGCCCAGGGCCATGGTCAGCCACCCTGTCACTAGAACTGGTAGCCAGGACAGATGAGGGGTCTGCTCGCACCAGCCAGGCATGGCAGCCTGGGAAGCGAGGCCATCGCGTGGGTAAACTTGTGAGGAAACAACAGATGGCAGCACTGGAGCACTGGCTGGCTGCCCATGGTGCTGCTGTTGCCCTTCCCTGTGGGGCCCTGCCCTCAGATTCCACAGTGAGGGCTGGAGCAGAGTGAGGGGGTCGAGGAAACTGGGACTCTGAGGAGGAATCCTACATCATGGCTGAGGCATCATGTAGGGAGTTGGAGCAGAGACAGGTTTGGGTCTGACATGCTGAATTGGCTGCCCAGTTGTACCTGGTGTGGGCAATGCCAGGGAACAGTGAGAGTTTCTACGGCAAGCTACCCATCTTCTGCCCACCCAAGGCACCTCAGCTGAGGTGTCACGAGTTCCTGCCTCCCAGGTTTGAACAGCTGGGGTGCAAAGACATATGATGTGCCTCCAAAAGAGACCACCATAGACTTGTAGCCTATGGGGCTGTGCTGTTGCAGGCCTGCAAGTTTGATCAAGAGCAATATGCCATTGGCAGGAAGCTTCCCACCCGCACCCAAGAATTCCTCATCTGTATGAAGCCTGTCTTGCCTCTGGACATGGACCACATCATCTACCACTTCAACCAGTGATGCCCAGATCACACCCAGGCCCTATTGAGAGGGATTAGACACCATGACACTGGGAGGCTACTTTACGAAGATTTGTTGGGAGCCAAGTGAACCCCATGGCCAGGACTCAGATGAGGCTGGGCCCTCACTGAGTACACCAGAGGTGGCATTGGATGGGGCATGCCCATCACCCACGCAATTGTGGGGGGTTCCAGGATGAGAGACATAGAGAGGAGTACTAGCTACATACCGGTGACATCCCCTCTACACCCTAGCAGCCTGACTGGAGCTGCCTTGGACAGTCGGCCACTGCCCCTGCCACCTGGCTTCCTGGCCAGGTCACCAGCCTCCCCAATCCTGACACACCCTGATTCTCAATCAGACGACCTGGTAGAGGAGGGTGAGGATCTACTGAACATGTGGCAGCGGGTCACTGGCCCTGCCATGGCCCCCTCACCAGCCTCCCAGGACAAGGCCAGTTCCCCCATCCCAGCTGGGCTGGAACACTACCCCGATGTGGGCCCCACACTTTTGGGTTTCCAACATTCTGCCAAACTCACAATGAGAGATGTGGCAATGGCTCTCACCCAGCCTGTCATCCCCTTGATGGTGGAGTTACCACCACTGTGGACTGTTAAACCAATGAATGACGATGATAATGCCAGCATCCACAGTGACTTTACTATCATCTCTGGTTCATCAGTGGCTTGGGCCATGACTGAGAGCCATTACCCTTGCCTACGGCTCAGAGGTGCTGCTCCTCACTGGGCAATGTGGATGGCAGCAGGGCCTCACCCTGTAAGAGGACCAATTCCAAGTGAAGAAGCAAAAATGCGCAACCAGCCAAGACTGTGTGGCCACACCTGACCATCGGCAGTGCCACTGAAGATACAGCCTTCACCGACACAGACACTGATCCCGTATTTATCGATTTCCAATTCATTGTTTCTCAGTAACTTATTATAACTTATTGTAGATTGCTATAGCCTTTGTAGTGTGACTTGTATTATGTTATTGTTGGTTGTATTTTTCAGAATGCTTGTTCATTAATAAAGCACACCCTAGGATGGGCATGGTTGCCTAGGGGAGAGTGTGATGTGCTGGGGACCCTCATCACATTTTTCCTGACTTCTGGTCACATGACCAGGCCCAGCTGGTGCCTCAATGTGGTGATGACTGCCTGGTCCACACCCACGTGGTGTGGTGCCTGGAGGGCATATGCCCTGTTGGCAATGGCCCAGCCACCAGGACTGGTTTTTATTCTATTTTTAGCTCCCTCATTGGTTACCACTGCTGCGCATGCATGCTAGCCGTGATCAATGTGATGACATTCAAATGACATTACATCAACCACATCACCATCGTGACATCACCCTCAGGGTAATGTTACCCTGCCCCACTATAAAACAGCATGGGCACATGCTTGCCATGCCTTTTGACTAGGAGAAGGGTCTTCAGCACATCCTAAGTTCCCCAAGCAGCTGCCCCAAGGCAGTGTTCAATCATTAATACCTTTGTCTAAGCCTTATTTGTCTGCATGGCAGCCATAGCTGCTGCCCTCCTTGTGTTATAAACTAATTCTGTTGCAGGCTGCAGCCACACCAGCAGCAGTACTACACCCTAGAGTAGGACACTAGAGTGGGATCACCCCTTTGACCACAGCCAGCGTAGAGCTGGGAAGAGTAGTTAACCTCGGCGCTCACGGTTTTAACAGTACACGGCAGGCATACGTCACATAAATAGAAACCATTTGCTAAATGTGAATAAAAATTAGCAAACTGTTGGTTTCGTTCTACATCTATGATTGATGTGTCTTTACACAATTGAGCAAATATTTACTTGGCAAAAGCTTGTTTGCCAAATAGGTGGTAACACTAAAACAAGAAAGAAAACGGAAAAATGGAATTTGATCTTGACCTTTATTTTATCTTTAGTTTTAAAAGAACTCAAATTAGATGTTGACCTTGATCTTTAATAATGGTATCCGAACCCATGAAAGGCTTGACCCTGACAGTAGAGCTTGACCAAGGTCGACAGACGGAAAATATTACATGTAATGCAGTATTACTTTTATGGCAATTTCCGCATCGGTTTGTATCGCGAGCAACTCTTTCTGGCAAAATAAACAAATAAAAAGAAAAGCTTCGATTTGGAATCGTTCACACTTTGGTGTGCGTGGCTGGTCATAAAGTAGCACATTGCTTTTAAACATTAACTCTACAAACATTTTCCTCAAAAGCAGTTCGTTGTCAGAGCGAGGAGATGTATTTAGTATGTTGTGTGATTTTCATGAACTTGTTCACTTTCGTCCTGCACATTTATATTCATTATAATCTTATCATATGGCTTCTTTTCGCAGGTATGGAAGAAACTTCTGCACTTAGAGCTAAGCCGCAAGAACGTTGTGCCTTCAGAAGAGTGTTTCTCCTTTCGGCAGTTCTCCTTGCCATATGCTTAGTACTCGCCGCAAACTACAGCAATTTCAATACAACGATCATTGCACAAACTCACAGCTCCTTACTTGGTAGTATAAGTTCAAGTAACATTTCGAAAGAAGTGGAACAGAACACGAGTATTGTACTATTTTGGACGTTTAATTTTTATTCCAAAATGCTGCATATTGACAAAAAAGACATGGCGACATTCGACTGTGGGGTGCGCGAGTGTGCTATCACGGCAAACAGGCGTCATCTTTCCGACAGCGACGTTGTCATATTTAATTCAAGATATTCCAACTCTCAGGACATGCCGCCAGTGCGACCACCAGGGCAAAGATGGGCAATACAAACGAGGGAATCTCCAGCTAATGAACGTATGGGGCATTTCTTTAATAATAAAGTAAACTGGACTATAACGTATCATCATGACTCAGATATACCTCTTATTTGGGGATATTACACTCTTGCTGGAAAATATGAAGAAGGGCCTTTTTATATTCCGAGCAATCGCCGAAGCAGCATTGTGCATTCGCACATTTTTGAAAGCGATGAGGACCTTAAATCACTGGTGAGAAATAAGACTCACAAGGCATTATGGATAGTCAGCAACTGCAAAGCGGAAAGAAAAAATTATGTCAAACAGCTTCAAAAAAGTGGAATTCAAGTGGATATATTTGGTGCCTGTGGTAAAAAAGACCCATGCAACAGAAAGACAGTTTGCTTGTACAAAATGTTTGCGAAATACAAGTTTTATATTGCGTTTGAAAACAGCCGCTGCGAAGACTATATTTCTGAAAAATTGTGGAAATCGCTGTATGGAAATATGTTGCCAATTGTTATGGGAGCTACCATTACAAATTACCAGAAAAGGCTTCCACCAAATTCATTTTTGCATGTAGATAATTTCACTAGTGCTCAAGATCTTGCGCAGTTTATGCGCTATTTAGACACAAATGACACGGCTTACTTACTTTATCATCAATGGAGAAAACTGTATGAAATAGTTCCAGTTACGAGTGATGCGCTACAAAATGTCCCTCTTTGGATATGTGATATGTGCAAAAAGATTGATGATCAACCAGAACCTGCATACGGACAAATCTCTTCCTTGTGGAATAAGAGTGTAATGTGTCACAGTTAATCGTTTACAGTGAAGTCTGGATTTGACTAACTACCCGCTATTAAAGTTTAAAAGTACGCGGATGACAGTACAAAATGGAGTACAAGATGCTAATAAAAATCGAAATTGGTAACAAAGAATCAGTTCGGGGAAGACAGTCGTTCGCCTAATGACTAGTACACCCAATGCAGATTTTATTGTATTTCAGTATAAAAAGGTACCGAATGAAATTCGATAAGATTAAGATCAGGCAGGTGCTACAATTTTCGTGGGAAATATCCTATCTTTGCTCAATGGATTAATCATAATGGAACACAAGTAGCCTAAGGCTCGTACCATTCTCTAAGTTATGAAATAAATGTTAAAATGATCTCATAAAAATCAACTTGAACAGAGAGTAAAGATCGCAAACTGGAAAGTACAGGAGAGCAGCGGCTGATTCAGAATCAGATGGCCGCTCAGCCCCCTTACTCGGATGGTATACGGCGGCCTGGAGGACATCAGACAAATTGCAAGCGAGATTTTAAAGATGGACCTTTACATGCTGAAATGCTTGCCAACTGGAAAGATTACCGCCTCTTCATGTCCCTAGAAACCTAGTCCTTTTAGGGAGGGGTTCTGGTCACACTAAGTCGTAAGTCTCACTTCGTCGTCCTGGCCATGAAGACCAGTCCTTAGTGAGGGGGTGAGGGAAGGGGGCTTGTCTCAAACTGTGCATGCGCTTTTTTGTCACGTGTTCTAAACGTGTTCCAAAAAGGAGAAAGTGTTCTGTATCAACTTAATTTTCCAGAGACCTATATCTGGCTGTGCGTAGGACACAAGAACAAATAAATAATACCAAAGTATTCACTCAAATGATTGAGACATTACTTAACTCTAAAGTAAACTTTGTTAAATAGAAATACTAAGATTCTGTAAATATCAACAAAAATATCTTTACAAATAATGAATTACATCCATCTGCACAGAAATCCCCTTTTAATGCATTCCACACATAAGGACATGAAAGTAAGGCTTAGCTTCGCTTGATAACCAAACAAGACCGAGAAACCAATGGAAGAAATCAGTTTCATTAACCATTCAAGACAGATAAATGAAAGCTTCATCCGACTTAAAATAAGGTAGCAGTTCGGGAGAAAAGCATCGTATACATTGCATTTTGCTTTTTATAAAGCAAATACATCATCTTCTTGATTTTTATTTGAATGATTAATAAGTAATGATCAACATGTAGAAAATATGAAATGTCAAAATAAATAAACTTCCATTCTATGCCCGTTTTATCAAAATAGATCTTATACATGTATCTAATGTTGCGTTGTAGCGGTGCAATCTTGAAATTATATTAATGTCAAAATATCTCCAAAAGAGTCAGTCCGTAATATTGTCTCAACTTTAAGTTTCAAATCCCACACTGCTATCAACTCATCGAGTTCGTAAGTAGTGCACTCAGACTCTG